>JANHZU010002780.1:161275-173139 GCA_032468055.1 Acrochordus granulatus | reverse complement strand
CCTTCTATGCACCTGCAGGATCTCTGCACTCTTGCTTTTTTAGACTTTAATTTGGAAAATGGGGGTTGGCATGCTGCAGAGCATCAGCTTCTACTTCATCTTTCATGTAAAATGTCTTGAGTTTCCTCAGAGGCTGGCAGCCTTCTTAGAGAATGGTGGATGACCATATCCCAATATCTTGTCTAGAAATGAGACTGCTTACATAGAAAAAAGAAGGCAAAAGGAAACTGGTAGTAGCATAGTGTGGGAGAGATAAAAGGAAACAATCTCATCCCATTGGTAAATGAATATTTTGTAATTGGTCATACCCATGTGGCAGCCATTTTGTGAGAGTATCCTTGAAGTTCATCCCAATAAAGGGTTTTTTTATAGCATTTGATTGAAGAGAAGGGGATATGAAGTATTATGTTAACATGTTTTAGAAAAAGGAATCCTCTCCCTACTATGCAAATATTTCCAGTATATTAAAATTCACATTTATTGTTATAATATTGGTGCAAATTTGTCGAAAGTACATTGGATTTCTGTGCATCCACCAAAAAGGCACATGTATATTCTACATAAAGCTATGAGAATAACATTTTATTTTTCAGTGTTGGTACATTTCCTAGGAAATATAAACAGTGAATCCCTTTTCTGTTTCTTTTGGAGAGAGTTTGCACAGAGTCTTCCAATGGATTGTTCACAGCTTTTGTCCTTGGATATTTTATCTCATGTTTTTTCCTCTTCTTCCTAGAAACCCATATATTTTTTATTAGGCTGACATACCATAACATAGCTGAGAAGATCAATTACCTCTAGCATGATTTCAGATATGTTGTTGTCCATTTCTGGGAATTCCTTCTTTGTTTGCATTGTTTTCTGTATAAATTTTACAAAGACAGCCTCCAGGGAAAGAGATCCACCTTGAGATTAGTCTCTCTGTGTGTGTGAGAGAGAGAGAATGTTTATAGCCCTCACTTATAGGACATAGTGGCATCAAAATAAAAGCAAATGAATGTATAGAGAGGCTGTGCATTGACTTTTATCAATGAACATTTGAAGTACAGCAACTTAGTCCAAAATAACTGTGGTTCTATGGGAACTGGGAAACACCAAACACTCCTTTCTTGACATCCTCCAAGAGAGTTTGTTTAATTTCATGTGTTTTGTTTTAAGAATGTTGTTTCAAAAGCCATGGCAGGCACCTTTTTCAGCAGAGAGAGTTTTCTATCCACAAATTTGTTGGGAAATTGAGCAATCTTCTTGGGTTGGCGATCAAGGTAAACTATGAAATTGGTAATGCTGTCTACATCCATTATAGACAAAACAAATCTCTGGTGACAGGACTTTGCTGCCTTCTGGAAGCTTAGAAAGACTTGGCTAATGTCATGGGAATTACTATGGGGGGAAGGTGTGAATAAACAGAATAACATAAGTGATATAACATTGCTCACTATTAGAGCTACTATTCTTGAATAAAAATGTATCTAAATGTAAAAAGAAATGTGAATGTTCAACTTACAATAATGTTCAACTCAATAAAATAATTTGACAACATAAACATAAATCATCCTATAAAACTGAAAAATCTGGGGTATTAATCATAGGTAAGCAAAAATAATTATTATAATACAAACAGCAAAATAATTACTAATATAAGCTTGAGATCATTTGTTAATTCACATTCATCAATCCTAATATGGATTTTTTTTTTATGGCCAATTTGCATTTTGTATAAGTTAGAAAACGTGGCCTTTAGAATCTCAAAGCAGGGTTCTCCCCCAGTAGAAGAGGATTTTATCTGGGATATTATTTTTATTTGAGTACTCCACACAATGCCTTTTCCTTCTTATTTGTGCAATAATTTCATGCCACGTTCTGGCATTTGAAGATTCATCTGGATAGAAGGAAAATTGGCAAGGCAAACTATTTTTTAGATGTTTTTATTCCATATTTATTACTTTTAAATAACTCAGGGTGGTAAAACTTCTTCCTTGTCCTATTTTCCTGCTGTGAGGTCAGAGAGAGTGACTGGGCCAAAGTCACTTTTTTCTCACTTATGGTTGATCTGCTGATTTACATGTATGGCATTTCAGTAGTGGGGCCAGGGTCATCCTCTGAATAAAAAATATGCTGTAAATGTTGTCATAAAGCTCGCTTGGATTCCTCAGTAGACCTTCACATCTCTTTCTCATCTGAAATAAATATAAAAGGATATAGTTATACCCAATTGATGGAACACTAATCAATGGAAATAAAGAATTTCCCCTTCAATTTGAAATGCCTTGAGAAGTTTGATCTTTGGTGACCAAGAGTAGTAATCTGAAGGCATTATTAATTAGGGTATCAGAGGGTTGTGATTTCTAGAAGAGACTTGCCCATTTCCAGGGATTGTATTAATAGGAAGAGCCACATTTTGGGAACTCCAAATCATTTCCTCTTTGGTTGGATGAGAGTCCTTTTTCTATTATATCTACATGGGCAGGCATCTGCACTTATGGAATATCTGATTTCTTTCTGCTGAATAGTCAGTTCAGATCCATTGTTTTCATGCTATTATACAGTAGGGAAAGCATTCCTTACTTGACCATTAAAAAATGTGAAACAATGTTGATAGCTTCTTTTTTAAAATAAATCCTTGAAGGAAATAGCAAGAAATAATATATTCTTTTTAAAAATAGAGCAACATTTCAACCAATGAACTTATTCCAGTTGGAGAGATGGAAACATAAATCTCATTTTTATGAAGCTTGAAGGGATTTAATTAGAGAAACAGTATTGTGTAATAACTACAGGATACATGCACAGTTTTTTAAAGATAAATGGCTACATTGAGCCTTTGAGTGGCATGTTATACATTTAATTAGAAGTAAATTAAAATTCTAACTCATTAAATATTATAGATTAATTTGGAGACTGAAGGTGCCATGTTCATCTGTAACACCTTCAAGAGTAACAGACTTTATTCAGGTAGCAAATTGCTTCATCAGATGCAATTTTCTCTAAATTTTAGAGGTACCTGGAGGTTGCACCAAAGACTTTGAAGGCTTCAGGTTTTATATTCCTGAACCATACCATTCAATAGGCACTAAAGATCCATCAGTGAATTGTTCATTGTTTTATCAGTGTCACCAACCTCATAGATATTTTATAAGAATACAATAAGTCTCTGAGTGAAACAAGTGTGCTGGAATAGCAAAAACAATCCAGTTAATATTAATTTGTTCAACATTGTTGCACTGAGCTGTACAAATCCAACAGTGGAAATAAATTTATGTTTCTCCAACTAGATATTTGCACATGATGACATGTGATAAAATCTGTTGGACTAGTCACTTCCATTCATGCATCACAGAGAAAGCTATTAAACCTATTGCCTTACACTGTACATTGCATTTAAATATCAGTGGAGCTGAAAGTAAAGGCAGAATTTAAGTGCTTCTGTATACATTTCTGCATAGCCAGCTAGCAGTGGAGCTTAGAAAATTTTCTTTTCTTTTTTGTTATTCTGTAGTTGCTCCTTTCCTGAGAGTCAATTATATGGTTCTGTCTTCTCACAATGGGTGCTGAAAACTACTGATGGTGTTAATCTTTCCAATGAACTTGAGATCATGAGTGGGAGGAGGAAGATGTACCCTCTGTTCATCCCTTTAGCTGCAGGATTGCTGAAAGATTACAGCTCAGCGACATTCTGATTCTGCCTACCCAAGTAATTGACAGTGATGTGAATTTTATTTGCTGAGGTTATAATTTTGTGCCTCCTGACATAACTTAATGTTCATCAAGATGAAATGCTATTGGCTGCCTTTTTCTGCAATTCAAGTGCTATGAGTATAGTATGAAACATATTGTTTCCCTTTCAGAAGGGATTTGTAGTTTTGATTCTCTCCTTTGAGATGAAAATACCTGGTGAGCATCAAATGAAGCTCAGAATTATATAAAGGGTTTTTAAAAGATTCTGGTTGCTTATAAAAACACTTATAGAAGGGTCTTCTGTCAGCTGCCATGTTTACAGTTGGATTTTTTAGATTTTTAGTTCATACTGAAGGGCAGATCTGAGTTTTTACTTAGTTCTTGGTGCTCTACAAAAGTCTCCAGCCAGCATGGCCATTGCTGAGACTAGAACTTTGGTAAAGAGAATGGGTGTCCCATAGATTTACTATGGGGCAAGTTAAGGGCAGACCCAGTTTTAAGCATAAGCTACACAAGCTACAGCTTAGGACCTCACAATCTAAAGGGGCCTCCTAAAATTTCAGATATGTTCAGTTGGTTATAATTTTATTATTTTATTTATGTATTTTTCAAATTTTTAAACTGCCCATTTTCCTCAAAGATTATAATTTCATACAAGAAGGTCTTCACAAATTTAAACCTTCCTATGGCTCATATGGTCATCATTACTGGATAAAATAGACTTTATTTCTACATACATTTATACCTTAAAAATAGGGCCTTCTTGATCCCATCATGGGTTTCTTGGTAGAGTTATTGACAAATGCAGTTGTTATACAATCTTATTCTCTGTTAGATCTTGTTAATTTGAGTATTTACAGCTTCCCATAGTTCAGGGCCTCACCAAGTCTAAATCCTGCATTGTTCAGGCACAGTAGTTGGTGGATTTTTCAACCAGTGGTAAACCATCAATAAGTTGCTCGAAAGTAAATGTAAATGTTTCAACAAATGGCTAAACCTACCATCTGGCCATCAGTCAATAAGTCTCTGACTTCTCCTCCAGCCTTCTTCTCCAGCCCATGTTTGGTGAAGCAGTTGGAGGATTTTTTTTCCCCCCACTGAATGGGAAATTAACTAATTTCCACACCTTAATTTGTCCTAAATTCTGCAGACATATCACTTGTCTGATATTAATTTATTAAATTTATATTCTGCCCAATTCATTATCTAAAGCAACACTGATAAATCATAAATATAAAACACAATAAAATCATAAATATAAAAAGCATTACAATTAACAAGAATTAAAAACTGAAACCAAGAGCATGAGCAGTACTCATGGAACATACTATCATGGCAGAACAGATACTAGAAAAATGTTGGCCGACATACATTTTGCTACCTCACAGACTGCAGCAAACTACCTTAAACAGGTTTTTTTGGATGTGCCCAGGATCTGAGTCCTCAGAAAAGCCATAAGCAGAGACAGCACAACCATTGCAGGCTAATACATTACATGCAACTTCAGCTGCTGTAATGGTATATGGAAATGACCTTGATGGACAATGGGAAGAGATGCTGCCTAGGAAACAATCAAACAAGAGAGGGGGGATCCTCCAGGGGCTTAACGATCAGAGGAAGAAATTTAGGAAGGATTCATCCTAATTGACCGGGTGGTTAAAAGTGGTGGCAGGAGATTTGGACCTTTGGACTTGCAAGATTCTGTTAATATAGCCTTATGATAAAGTAGATTTAGCTCATGTAGTTGCATTTCCTATCTGGTTTTTCCCCCATGCGCAATCATTCAAATGAATACTTGACTCATGCTACATGATCATGCTGCAAGATAGAGCAGAAGCAGATAATTTTAATTAGCCCAGAACTTCTGTCTAATGTGTATACATACCTATTAATTTGAAACTTTATAACACTCCCTTATATTGACTGAACATTTACAGAATAACATTGTTATGCATTATCTTACTGTTGTTTATTGTTACTGCAAGTACACTGAGAGCTGCTATACTGGAGACAAATTCTTTGCGTATCTAACCATGCTTGGCCAATAAAACATCTGTATCTGGTTTACCTGGGAGGGCTGACAGCTGCAGTGCCTATACAAGGGTGGCTTATTGCAAAATTCAGTTGGTAATAGTTTGATGGAAACATACTTAAGTTTGCACTATTGAACTCTTCCTACTCCAGCAATGAATGGGATGGATGCAGACTCAGCGCTATACTGTATTTTTTTCCCATAAGAGTCCTACCGATTGTGTTTAAGCAGACTAGAAGACAGAAGAGGGCTACCACAGAAATACTAAGACAACCCAGCATCTCTTGTTGTGTATGAGTTGTATTTTTTTCTGAAGGTTTCATAACAGGATTAAGCCTTTTGAACGTCACACATGTTACCATGGTTACAGTAAATCATTATCATGCACAGCTTCTGAGTCGGGAAGTTTCTCTCCAAAAAATCTCCTTATTTCCATAGAACTTTCTCCCTGTTTTTTTCCATAGCTTGATTCTGAACTTCATAATCCCTTTCAAACTGAGAGGATTAAATACTGCTCAGATTGAGCAGCAATATCATACAATTTTGACTTCCTTCCTTCCTTCCTTCCTTCTGAATTAAGCTAGTGTTTGGAAATCCAACCAGAAGGAAGTGGAATATTAGTGGCTGCTTTTAGGAAATTAAATGCTCACAGCAAATGAAAGTGATACTGTTAGTGAGTGGTCCAAGTGAATGCCTCTGCTCAAAGACTTTACCTGTGCTTAGGAAGGTCTATATATGTAGGCAGTAATTTTAACCTAAGCTTTGAAAGTTGCATTGAAGATCAGCTTCAACTTCAGCTAAGGAAACATTTTTCTTTGTCTCTGTGGTGGGGAGTCCAAGCCACACCTTCCTAGTCCTCAGACACAAATTTCCTCTGTAGATCTTGTGTAAAGACCACAGATGCAAACCTACAGCTCTTAGCAAAGTGGCATATATTTATTTTTTCATGACCAAATCAATCATATCTTTGCATTTTTCTTAATATAATGAAAACAAGACAGCAGAACATATTTCCCAATAACAGGATAGAGATATTCTTGACTCTTCTTTGTGCCTGAATTTTTATTTTGGAGAGCATCTTGTTATTTCTTTTGACTTCACCTTGAGGCATTAGCCTGAAAATAATAAACTTACACCCAGAGACAATCATGATGTTTTTGATCAGAAGGAAATTGGACTTCAAGGCTTAGTGTTAAATCTGTTCAGGAAGGGCTGTGCCTTCCTGAAACAGTAGGTGGGAATTCTACTTGATCCTCCAATGGGGCCAAGAAGCACATTTGCACAACTTGGTCTGCCAACCATAACTATTACTGAGGTGGTGGCAGGGCCTTTAACAGTTGATCAGCTGCACTGTAAGCTGCATGATAATGTGCTCCAAGAGAGAAAAAGAGAACTTTCTTCTGTTTCACTCCCAAGATACGAAATTCACACTGTGTGGTCCCTGTTCTTCCCATTTTAACTTGGACTTCTGAATTATTATTTTTCAAATGTGCCTCTGTGGATTTTTTTAAGTTTGCTTTGATATTTTATTTTAATTGCCTTTGAAGGGTTATACACCTTATAATAATAATCAGTTGGAAGTTGCCAGTATACACTGTAACAGACATTGTGTTTCTTTTCCAGGTTTGGCCCATTGGACAGCATGGCTACAAGTGCTGTTCCAAGTGAAAACCTCCTGACCTACAAGTTAGTGGTGGTTGGAGATGGGGGTGTAGGGAAAAGTGCCCTCACCATTCAGTTTTTCCAGAAAATCTTTGTGCCAGATTATGACCCAACCATCGAAGATTCCTATTTGAAGCACACAGAGATAGATGGGCAGTGGGCAATTCTGGATGGTAAGCTACCTTGTTCTGTTTTAACTGGCTTTTCACCTGAAAGTCCCCAGTGTTTAGAAGTATAAAACTGTGCTCCTCTATACCATATGTCTGATATCAAGGAAACTTGATAGAATTTAACTAGTTCAGTTTGGATTATTTTATTTTATCCAAAGCAACCATTTAAGTTAGATCCCAATTCACCAGTAAATACTAGTATAACAATGGCTAGTGCAGGAAGGATGGTGTATCCAACTGTCTTTTGTGCCAGGAACAGAGCAGGAGAGGCCTTTCCTCTTCACAAAGTTCACTTATGCTCTTTGTTAAGCCAAAAGAGGGATCAGCTAGCCAGCTATTCGCTCACCTGTGCACTGTTGTTACACGATAAGTTTAAAGGTTGAGGGTATAAGGAAGTATCTGGTGCTTGTCAAAAATTCTGGTCAGCATTTATACAACTTCAGTGGCCAAAACCAATTATTGGATATAGTGAAAGGGGAAGAAAAATGGGATGAATAATCTGGCATCACACTACTTCCAGCATAACTAGAACAATGCAGAAACTTTCTCCTTCTGATGTACCAGGAAGCCCACCCATACTAACATTAAGAAATGCTCTTGTACTGGCTCTCGGGACACAAGAAGACATATGTAGATGAAGCATGTTACAGTGTAATACACTACAGTTCTAGTCAATATCCAAGAATAAATAAAATAAGATGTTATTTTTAATTGGAATTGGTGAGATACAGAGAATGAAGTTTTCTAAGAGATCTGATGACTCATGGCCAAACAGGTATTCAGACCTAAGTCTTCTTCAAGATTCTTGATCACAAATGAATGTATTTCTTTTTCAATCAAGGTTTTATAACAATGATAAAATAAATAATAATTATTTTTATTATGATATATATTAATGAGAGAAGTCATCTCTGAACTCAGTTCAGCTGTGGGGTGACTTTCTTAATTTTTTTTCACATTTTTTTCTTTTTGAGAACAAGTCCATTTGAAAAAGAAAAACTAAAAAGCTATGAAAATTTATAAACAAATGATTATTAGTGATGGCATGTTTTCTGACAATAATGCCATTTTTTCTGCAAGTTATTTTCAATATTTTCTCCTTTGGGATCAGTATGTCCAGTATTTAATGAACTAATATGCATATATTTGGTGGATTTGCATATATTGCAGCAATGCAAGAGCGATGCTTGCTTGACCAATTAGCTTCATTTCAGCATCATCAAATACTATCCCCAAAAAGCTTTAATCTTTAAATATTATTAGAGATAACTGTAGAAGGAAAGAAGACAATACAGAATTGTTGTGAGCCCTGAAGCCAAAGTAAAATAATATGACTAGAGTTACAAATGAAATCTTGAACAGCTTTTTCAGTTGGGAAGATTAATTAGCCATTTATTTTAATGCTGATCTTAACTATGGAATGCTTGTCCGTTGACCATTAGGAATTTTTATAATTCTGATCTTACAAGTATAATCTAAAATTCTGACAAAAACAATAGCTTAAGACTAGGTGCGACTGTAGGAAACCATAACTGAGACAAGCAACTCCATCACTGAGTGAACCGGTTGTAAAGCAAAGCAATCATGTGACTGCACCAACCTATGATGGTAGTTTTGGCAGTTCCATTTGCGGTCATTAAGTGAGCCATGCACAGTCATTTAGCACAAGATTACATGATCACATTTGTGACTCACTGCCTACTTCTGACAAGCAAAGTCAGTGAGAAGCTGGCAGGAAGTCAGAAATCATAGTTATTGTAAGTTTCTTTTTTAGGTGGCATGTTTTATTCAGGTTCCATTCTTGCACTGAAATGCAATCCCATGGAGTCCAATTATGTCAGGGGAAAAGTGTATTTCCCAAGCTTCCTGAAATGCTTGGAAACCTGGCACTCAGGAGGAGGAAAAGGAAAGAGACAACCTGAGCAAGCTCAGTCACTGCCTCTTTCTCACAGTTTCAGGCTCTGGTCTGCTCTTTGGGAAAAGGCAAGAATCCATAAGCTCTTGTTTGCACCACTGAAACTGCATGACAGGCAAGAGGGCAAGCAAGAGCATTGCATCTACCATCATAGGTATGGGCTATTATGCTTGCTGGCCTGTTTGCCTCTTGGGTCTAGAAGCTATGAACTCACATATATATATATAACATAATGCTGCTGCTGCTTTTCCTGGTGGTGGTGGGATGCCTGTAAGTGTCCTGGTTGTTGGCCTGATACACAGCCTGGGTGAGCACAGTGTACACCAAGCTGGACACTAACAACATAGTGTGAAACAGCCATAAAAGCAGGCACTATGAAAACAGCTTGCCCAAAAACAGCATGTAGGGTCTAGTTGGCATCCTCTGTGGTAGGACAGCCCCACACATAGAGGGCTGTAACTTGAAGGTTGAGCACAAGATCCCCATGCCACCCAGAGGCTCTTTGGAGGAAAAAGCAGCAGGAATGACTTGTGATTTCCTGCTGGCTTCCTCTTTGACTTTGCTTGTGGAAAGCCACAGTGAAGGTTGCAAATGACTGTGACAAGTGACTGTGGGACACTACAACCATCATAATTATGATTTTAAAAAATAAAGGTTTCCCCTGATAGTGGCCGCTCCAGGGGGCGATGCTCATCTCTGTTTCCTAGCTGAAGAACCAGTGTTTGTCCGAACAAACTTCCATGGTCATGTGGCTGGCATGACTATACACCAAGCCACACAGATGCTGTTACCTTCCCACCAAGGTTGTACCAACTTATCTACTTGCATTTTTACATGCTTTCGAACTGCTAGCTTGGCAGGAGCTGGACCAAATAACAGGAACTCACCCTGTTACACAGTGCCTGGTCTCAAACTCAGGCTGCCGACCTTCCAGCCAAAAAGCCCAGCATCTTAACCACTTGGCCACTACGCCCCCTTATAAACGTGATGACAAGTGTCAAATCATGATACAACCATGGACATGCTGTGATGGTCACAACTTCGAGAACCAGTTGCAAGTCCCTCTCATGTTATACGGACGCTGAACGAGTGGTTGCTAACCGAGGGCTATTTTGTTTTGTCTCCTTCAGTCCAGGGTGTTTGGAAGCAGCCACAGGAGGATAGAAGTATTGAGAAGAAGAAGTATTGAGATACTTCTATCAGATATCAGATACTCATAATGTTGTTTGTTCAGAAACAACATTGAGTTTCTTCAGTTGCAAGCAACTGTGTTTCAAATATTATCTTAAATCTTCCCATAACTTTATTAGCATTGCTTGCAATGTTTTGTTTGGACCACAACTAGATGCATTATTACTTCACAATAAAAGCATATTATTTCAGCTGTGTTCTGCTGCATAAAGAGCCAAAGCAGCTTGAGAATGAATGGACCAGATGCGAGAGTCAAAGATAATTTTGAAAAGTATTCAGCCTGATGTGGTTATTAAGCAGCTTGTTGTTTTCTGTAATAATAATAAAAAGGGTGTTTTAGTAAGCTTTATTTCCAGTTAAAATGTTACCATTATGTTGAGAGCATCTTAAAGATTGTCACCTGATAGTTGCAAAAAGTAGCTTTCCTTTTAAAAAAAACAACATTAAGGGAATATAAAGAATGTCAAAGCAAGAGTGTGAGTCTAGGGCAGAAAATGCAAATGTCACCCCCTTCTGGCTTCTAACAAACCAGTATGGAGTATGGCAAATTTGAATTTCTACCAGGGAGGTTAAAATGAGCACAACCAATGGGATCCCGCTCTGGTTTTATAGGATGAAGTTCATTAAACGGAGCTGTGCTGCTCCCTTCAAAAGCCTTTGGCAAAAGAGTGCCCCAGCAGTAGGAATCCTACCTCCTTGCCTTCCTGGTTGGCTCATGCTGATCTCGAGCCAAGCATTAATGCTTCCTCTCCTCGCAGAACAGAGGGGTTGTTTTGAAGCCCGGCTTTTTTTACTCCGCTGGAAGGACTGATGTTCTTTCCACCACCCTCCGAACCAGAGAGTGGTTTCTCTCTTTGTGTTTCTTTCACAAATCGTGCTTTCAAGCCACGAGCCTTTAGTTAGGAAATTCTTATCCCAGTTTGTTTTCTGTGGAAGAAAAACCACCGCTTATTTATTGACACGAGAACGGTGCAACACGATAAGCTATAATAGAACATATTCATATCATGTTATAGTGTGGAACGTGAGAGAGAGAGAATGGTCTTGGGTGCATTACATAACCTCTATATTTTATGTCTGTGAAGACTCTCACTCGTCCAAGGTAATTGCATCGCAACAAAGTTTAAACAACAGGCATCTGGCTGGATTTTCTCAAGTAGAAGACGTTTCACCTTTTATCCAAAAGGCTTTCTCAATTCTGAAATTGAACTGGTAAGAG
>JANHZU010002780.1:149449-161124 GCA_032468055.1 Acrochordus granulatus | reverse complement strand
AACTTAGTTTCAACTCCTCCTTCCTAGAAGAGTATATACCAGCTCTCTTACCAGTTCAATTTCAGAATTGAGAAAGCGTTTTGGATAAAAGGTGAAAGTCTTCTACTTGAGAAAATCCAGTCCAGATGCCTGTTTTTTAAACTTTGTTGCGACTCTATATGTTACTGTACTCAGATAGATTAAGGGCCATTTTGGTGTGGTGTCTCAGGAGCTGGGTTGGAAACTGGGAGACTTTGAGTTCTAGACTTGCCTCAGCATGAAGCCAGCTGGGTAATTTTGGGCCAATCCCTCCCTTTCAACCACTCACAGAGAAGCGGTTGTGGGGAAGAATGGAAGGCAGCTTGAATTGTAGATAATAATGGTGGAACAAGTCGTCGTCGTCCAACACTGTTTTGGGAGCATGCCGCTGTTTGCTATGCAAAGCACATGAGAAGAACCTCGTTGACACTGTTCTTTCTGGGTGGAAAGAAAAAAATGGATTCAGTGTTCAGAATTCACATAACTTTGATGTTTCTAGGTAAAGTTGCCATCTGTGAGCGTGCAAGTGGCATAAGAAATGTGACAGTCACGGGTGCTGAGGGGCTGCATCTCCTTCCTTTCTGTTACTGTTGTGCGGCTGAATCACTGCTCTCTGAATGTAGGAATGCTTCTGTTGCTTGTTTCGTCTTCAAGCAGCCAGAGCATCAGAGTCCCAGGAGCATTGTAATGGTTCCACTGCTGTGCAGCAGAATGATGTCAGAGGAGAATAATTGCAACGCTGTGGTAGCTACACAGCCTCTATTGGTTTTCTGTACTTCCCACTGTTCCCAGTAAGAGGATATTCAGTATATAGACCCGCTGGCAGAAGAGAGAATAGTAATTTACTTTCAAAATCAGAAGTGTGCCCTTGCCACAGTTTTTGATCAGGCTGACTGTGGATATCCAGTGGGGAAAGAGAATTCTTTCTGTAAATGCTTTGAGGAATTCTTGACTTTATTTGTCATGTCCTTAACCTGGGTCCTACTGTTACCGACAAAAGTCAGGGTGAGGGGGGAGACTAGCCTTTATTCACATTAAAAACTCTGCCCCTGGTTTGTCCTGTCTTAGACTGCAAATAGGAGATCATTCATTTGAAACCATAATTCACATCATGCATTTCAGTGATGAGGCAAGATTTGGACTCTTCCTTTACAAGCAGTCATCTTTATATGGCTGTACTTTGATGTGAGGCACTATCAGGAAAAATCAGCGTTCCATGGGATCATATGCCACTCTTTGAGACTCCCCCCCCCTGTCCATTCTCAGGAACTGCTTGGACAAGTCTCTGCAATTTTCTTGACAAGGTTTTTCAAAAATGGTTTGTCATTGTTTCCTTCCTAGGTAGAAGGGGTGGTCCAAGATCATCCCCTGGCTTTGTGCCTAAGATGGGACTAGAACTCACCAACCTCTGGTTTCTAGCCTGAAGCCTTAACCACTTGGCTCTCAAGGCTTAAATCCTTTCAAAGGAAGTCTTAATACCGAAAAAAAGGAACTCTGACCGTCATATCTCTGCTACAAGAGCACAGTACAATACTGTATATCTCTTTTTCAGGGATTTTTTTTCTTAATAGCTTTAAAATAATTATTTAATAATGGCTCTGAAGTTGTGCTTCCTCCATAGGATAATGAAAAGGTATAAAAATAATTTTGCTTATAATAAGAGAGACAGTGCAAACCTAAAAGGGCCATTATTGTATAGCAGGCTTTTATCTTACCACATCTCAAAAGACACTGAGATTAAGTACAGGAACAACTTCTTTTAGACCAGATTGCTGGCTAGGAATTTTTGAACAAGCAGCCCAAATACATCTGGAGTCACCAAGCCTAAACCACTTGCTATCTGAGTCACCAAATTATATGTGCTCACATCTCAAATGCTCCCTCTTCGGAGGAAAGAGAAGGAGAGATGGGGGAAAACACTACAGTAATGATCTAGGGGCGTGGAGTCCACTTAATGCCTTCCTACCCATCATAATAAACACCTGCAGGAAGGTGAGTCCTGCTCCCAAGGCATTCTTTGGAAAGTATACTAAATTCCCTCTCGAGTAAAACCTCCTTCGAGTTGAGCTTGATTGCAGGGCCCCACCTATGCCATCTACTAGGCAGCAATATGGAAAGTGAGTTCTTTGGGGATTATTGCTTTAGTTCATTTTGGGTTTGCTTTGTTATGTTGGCCTTACTTAGCTACAGGATGGTCCAGTTGGTTGCCGCTCACTGAGACAAACGAAACTTATATATGCATCTACAACTGGGTTTAGGCTCCCCTTTGCATGTACCTTCCTCCATACATGAATAATAGGGGCAGAGCCGACAGAAGTCCAATCTCCTTTCACATATTTACTTTCTACAATGTGGTTTAGGGGACGATGTCAATCATTTTTTTCTCCCCCACCCCGCTTGTCTCACTAGTCCTGGATACTGCAGGCCAAGAAGAATTCAGTGCAATGAGAGAGCAGTACATGAGGACAGGAGATGGGTTTCTTATAGTCTATTCAGTCACAGATAAAGCCAGCTTTGAACATGTGGATAGGTTCCATCAACTCATTCTCCGGGTTAAAGACAGGTAGGTGCCCTCAGATTCCAGATGAAAAGTTATTAATTCAACTGCCTGTCATCCACAGACAATTAGAGAGGTGCTATGAACCACACTAATATTACAATTAGTACTTTTTCTAACTATACCGGTTTGTGATATTACTTAACTATTTCACACATCAGCAGTGAACAATGAAAGCTATGCTTCATCTCAGTGTCTTCACAACAATCGTATTTTTTTTAATATCACAAACATTTGAACTAAGAACAGCAGCAAAAAAAATGTACAATAGTTCAGGTTTATGAGCTAAATCTAATCAGAGGGCCAGATAAAAGTACAGGTAGTCCTTCCTTAATGGCAATAATTGGGACCCGCAACTCTGTTGCTAAGCGATGCAGCTGTAAAAGCACAACGTCACATGACTGTGCTGACATACGACAGCAGTTGCGACAGTTCCAGTTGCCATTGTTAAATAATCCCACATAGCTGTTAAGTGCAATGTCATGGGTCACCATTTGCAATCTCCTGCCGATTTCCCCACTGATTTCATCTGAAGCTGGCAGTGAAGACTGCAGATGGTGATCATATGACCATAGGATGCCACAGCTATAATAATTCTTAGTGTTTGCAAAAGCCCAAATCATGATCCCATGATTAAAGGGACACTACGACAGTCCCACTATGAGGACTGGCATAAGTCTCCACGTTAAACACAATTGTATCTACAAACGGTTGCTGAATGGATGGTCATTAAGTGAGGAAAGCTTTGAGAACTAAACTTGTGCAAAAGCCTTTACAACAGTGGTTGGTTCTTATAATTATTTTCCTAAAAATACCTAGCCTGAAATGATCCTTTTAAGTCCATCACTACATGGTTTGTGTCACCATATATCCAAGATAACTGACTCAGTTAGTAACCATCAATTAATTTCCAGTCAATGTATATTTGATGCTGGATTGTTTTTCTTTATATAAATAATACAAATACATTTTCATCTTCTTACTAAGATTCAGTCTTCCTTTTGTTTGTAAAATAAAAAATTGAGTACTTCAGTCCCCTAATTGTTCAGGTCGAACAACTTGGTGCTGTCCACAAATTTAGGTTTCTCATTGCTTATTCCTAACTCCAAGTCATATTTAACCATTTAAATTGCATTGGTGCTTGATAGATATTTACAGTTGCATGCAGAAGTTTTGCCTTCTGGTCAGACTATATGTTTCAGGGAATCTCAAAGTGAAACTAAGCTAGCACAAACAGTACAAAGTCAAACATGACATATTTCCAATTTTTAACTTTCTATCATTTTGGGTTTATACCAGCTTCAGTTCACTCAGAGGTTCATTGAAATATACAGTTTGACTAAGGTTGTATGCAAATTTTATTTATTTGTGATACAAAATGATGTAAAATTTTGTTGAAGTACATTATCTACTCCACTGTAAGATATCTGAGCAAACATCAGTTACTGTTTTAAAGAAAGACTAGAATTAACATTAGAGCACACACAGCAAAGATATATTGTTTAGATATTTCCCTTTTTTTGTCTTTCAGAGAATCTTTTCCAATGATTTTAGTGGCAAACAAAGTTGATCTAATGCACTTGAGAAAAATCACCCAGGAGCAAGGGAAGGAAATGGCAGCAAAGCACAATGTATGTCCCGTTGGTTTCTTCCCATGCAGTTCTGTTGCTGCAGCTTGGATGTGGTCCAGGGGTATTCACAAGATGGAATAAAAAAAGTCGAAATGGAAGCCACAGCACTGGCAAAGTTTAAATCATTCTGTCACAGCTGCCATCTTGACTTTTTTCACAATACCCTGCATACTCGCCTGGCATATTTCCTGGTTCAATCTGTCCTTAGCACACCCATTTAAAATAAAGTTATTGACAGAGCTGCTCAGTTGAAGGATGTCATCAATGGAATTAGGAAACAAATTATGAAGTGAATTTGGGATGAGCAACGATGGTGGCAAAACTAAGGCAGACAGAATAAGTATCTCTTTCCTTTTCAAAATTTTAAATGGGGTTTCCTTCCACTGGAAACATTAATTCTTCAGAGGCTGCTTGCCAATGGTAAAGATCTGGGGTAGGAATTGCTGAGGATCTTCTAGTTCCTAAGCCTCCTTGACCCCTCCAACTATGCCCTTTAGATGAGGTGGGTTTAGGATCCAGAAAATCCCCAGCTCCATGCTACACTCTGTAGGAGGACTGTCTGATGTCATATCTATCAACCCCATAAAGAATACAGCCAGAGACTGTTAGAGAAGAAGGAGAATAAGGAGTAAGATCTGATGTTGGATTCTTGCCTCTACTATCAAAGTCCTTACTCTGCTCTCCTCCTATATCAGGTCAGTCCTATGGTCCCCTGGGATCAATTATCATTGCTAGCCTAGAATCATTTATGCATTGTTTGTTTTGTTTATTTGCATCCCGCCTTTATTATTTTATGGAGGCGCAGCGGCCGAGCAGCCATGATGCTGGGCTTGTTGGCCTGAAGCAGCTCAAAAGACCCAAAGCACTGCCATGTTACAGGCGAGCTCCTGTTACTTGCTCCAGCTCCTGCCAACCTAGCAGTTCAAAAGCATGTAAGAACGCAAGTAAATAAATAGGTGCCCACTTTTGGTGGGAAAGGAAACAGCATTCCATGCGCCTTGGCATATAGTCATGCCGGCCACATGACCACGGAAGCATCTTTGGACAAACGCTGGCTCCCTTGGCTATGAATCGGAGATGAGCACCGCCCGGTAAAGTCAGCCATGACTGGCAAGGGAAACCTTTACATTTGCCAAGACGGCAAACATATTTAAACACACCTTGCTCCTTTTATTTTCCCCACAACAGCAACCCTGTGAGGTGGGTTGGGCTGAGAGAGAATGGCTGGCCAAAGGTCGCCCAGCCGGCTTTCATGGCTAAGGCAGGACTAGAACTTACGACCTCCCGATTTCTAGTCTGTTACCTTAACCGCTAAACCAAACTGGCTCTCTGATTTTTCTCTTATTCTTACCCACAGTCCTGTTCATTTTCCATATTAATTTGTAAGTATTTGTTTTAAACAACTTGTCAAAATGTACTTGTTGTTTAAGCGACCTTTTGACGATGTCAAATGTATTAGAAAAGCGTAGCACACCTCCGGAGACACTGTACTGGTTTAAGAAGTGGAGATTAAGCCAACGCAGATATTTTTATGCCGAGTGCATTAGTGAAAAAGCAAACGTTGAAACTACTATTTGGATGCTGGGAGACTGAAATGGTTCTCACTCACATCCAAAACTGTCTGCTCGGGGCACTGATATCGCAGAGAAAGGCTGAGATTTATTAGGCTCTAAAAAAATATTTGCGGGGAAGGGAAGGTGAGTGAAGTTCCAGTCAGACAGAATGGCTCCCCTTCGACAGTAGCGTCTCTTAGCATTTGCTCTCTTGGTGCCAATATGCAGGGTCATAAAACCTCATTCAGAATACCATATATAGTCATGCCTGTCCCTTCTTCATGTGCTCAACCAGTGGGAAAAAAAGAACAGAACTGGAGGCAGGACACAGAAGTATCTGTGTCAATGGTCGAGGGAAAGAATCGTGTTAAAATGAGGGCTCTTAGCTCAGAAACCATGATTGAGAGGATGTGCACACTGCACCCTTAAAGTGTTGCCTTTTTGTGTGATACAGGCTTAACTGTAAGCCGGTTTAAGAAAAACCTGTCTGTACAGACACTTTGGCAAGAAATTGGGTCTGGACTGGGAGCTATTGGGGACCCCCACTGGTCAACCCTACCGTGGATGCGCCTTCCCACTTTGCTGTTCCGGAAAAGTAATGGACAGTGGTTTGCTTTTTGGTGGGCTTTGTCTTACTGGCAGGCAGAACACACTTTTCTCTGGTTGTGTTTGTAAGTATACCCCATACACAAACAGATGCTTGCAGAATTAAAATACAGACACACATCCGAGCTTCAAGCAGCAAAAAGCACCGCTCTGACGTAAAAAGTCCTGTTTTGCATTTTCCCAGCTTTTCTTCCAGAAAGTTTGCGATGGGTTACAAGAGTTTGTCAGTGGTTATTATATTTATTTGACATGTGGAATTGATAACATAGCATTCTACAGTTCAAATCCCAGTAAAAAATATTTTTAATTACAACTTTTCTTTCCCGACTACTATTTTTTCTTACTGAGCTGGGTTTTTTGTTTTAAATTAGTACTCTCCCCCCCCCTTTTTTTGATACATCATTTTTTTCCAGTGATTTCAAATAGAAATGGATTAAAAGATTACCCACATTTCAAATAGCGCTCTCTCTGTATGTGGGTGTAGGTCTGGGCATAAACAAACTGATTTAACACCCATTTCTTCTTTTAAAGAAATGCTAGAAACAATAATTCTGGATATATGAAGGTGGTAGGTAGATATGGATGCTTTCACCTAACAACTATTCTCATACTGTAATTCTGGAGGAAAATCCATGAAAGTAAGACCATTATGAAAGGTTACAGTGCAGCTGTGCCACTAAAAAACAACTTATGCTATATAAGAGCATATAAAAAGATAAAAGTTTCCCCTTTCAGTCTTCTCAGACTCTTAGAGGGCAATGCTCATCTCCAGTTCACAGCCGAAGGAGCCAGCAAAGTCCGAAGAAGCTTCTGTGGTCATGTGGCCAGCATGACTATACACCAAGATGAATGTTCACTGTTATCTTTCCCACGGAAGGTGGTACCTATTTATCTACTTGCATTTTTACATGCTTTTGAACTGCTAAGTTGGCAAGAGCTGGAGCAAGTAACAGGAGCTCACCCTGTAATGTGGCAGTGCTTGGATCTTTAACTGCTGAGCTGCTTCCAGACAAAAAACCCAGCATATTAACTGTTAGGCCACCGCACCCCTATATAAGAGCTTATGCAAGACTATAAAATAAATTGTTGACAAGTAGTCCATATTTCTTTCTTTATTAACCTTTTCTATATAAGATATCAGTGTAAATGAAGAACTCTCTGAATAGTTTTATTTTTCTGAGGTCCCGGGACTTCAGGCCTTGGGAAGGGAAAAAAAATCCTCTAATTTAGCATACAAAGTAGTCTTCTCTTCCTGTTTGAATGGCATTCCCATTGTGCTTTCCCAGATTTTCTTTTAATTGAACATGCCCTCACTTTATCTGCAGTATATATGTGAAAATTACTGAGCCTTTGTTTTCCAGATTCCATATATAGAAACTAGTGCTAAGGATCCTCCACTGAATGTTGACAAAGCTTTCCACGATCTTGTTCGAGTAATCAGGTGAGCCATCCATTATTAAATCAGTTTGATTCTCATTTGGCTTATACTCATTTTATTAATCAAAATTTCTTTAAAAATATAGTTCATTCATCATTCACTAAGCATTAGTTTTCAGCCTCAAGCCATAGACTTTATTTATATATTTATACATACATTTTTGGCTTACCAGGATATCTGTAATGGTAGTTATTTTTAATGCATATTAACAATTAAAACTTTCACAGAATGACATCAAGATATAATCATTATATGCTGTAGTAATAACAAAGGTTTTTTAAATTTCAGAATGTTAATAGTTTAAAAGAGCTGAAAGACTCCCATTCATAAAGAACTTAGACATTAGGTAGAGCACTCTTCTTTTTTGTCTTCCAAACATGTTTATCCATCTCCAAATAGACTGAAATGAAGTACCACTGATTCAAGGCTTAATGCACACACATAATACTAAACCAGGATTTTGAAGCCATGACTTATACAATAAGAATTCCTCTGTTACTATATCCTAGAATGGGTATGAGAACTTCATGTTAATCCATAATAAATTCCTGATCACACTAAGCCCACTTACTCCAAAGTAATAGTATTACATATTAATCAGGTATGTACTGTAAGCCAAGTCTAGGAGAACCTGTCTTTGTTTTCAAAAGCTTTTATAATTCTAAACAGCGAACAGAAGCTATGATGATCAGTTAGCAAAGATCACAGACCTTCTGACAAATGTAACCCTTCATTGTGCTAAGGAGTTTTGCAGCAGCCTCACCCTGAAGCACCAATGGGACAGGATGTCCTAGGTCTCATGTTCTCACCCATTGCTCTCATTAAACGTACAAGAAACTAGCCACCTGCCCACAAAGAATCACCATGCTACTTTCCAAACTTTCCAATCAAAGGCCTTTAGTTGCAGCGGGACGTCTGGTACCAGATGCTTTGCATGTATATTTTCAAATTTTTAAAAAATGAAAAAAAATGCTTATTGTTCAAGCCAGGAAAATTACACACCCTTGCCTTGCAGTTGTGTTCTCAGGAAGCTTTTCTAGAATAGAGGCTCTTTGACTACCAGCGTTAGCTACACAAAATAGACAGTGTAGACTTGATTTCTGCAGGATACAAGCTTTTCAGTCATTGCAGATTCTTCCGGCTGTTCCTAGCTTGCAGTGAAGGAATGCAAGGAAGAGGGATTTAGAGGTCAAGAAAGCTTAATAAATGCTGCTTACTTTAGCCTTTAACACTTAATTGTGGTTAGAAAAATCAATGTTGTAGCTGCATTATATCATTGTACAGTATTGTTTTGTTTTTCTTTTTACAAAAACTTAATATGGTGAAGATCTTACATACCTCATAAAGTTTTGGGCACTTTCTTCTTATATTTGCCAATTTTGCCCATTGAAGATGGCAGAGTCTCAAGGGAGAGTTGGTGGGGGAATGAGAACAGAAGGACAATTTTAATCTAGTTTCTTTGGTTTGAAGTTCTTGGTAATCAAGATGGGAATGAAAACCATTTTTCTAAAATTCTAAAGTACATTATATGAACCAAACTTGGTTTCATCAAAACTTCTTCAACTTGATGCTCTTCAGATAGTTTGAAGTACAATTTCCAATATTCTGGAAAAGGCTGGTATAGTTTCTCTAGATCAGTATTGACACCATAGTGTCTTTCAAACCTAAAAATATTCCCACAAACATCCAAAATGAATTAAAAAGCACTGAAATCCCATGCAGCTTTAGCAATGTTGAGTAAGAAGGCAAAAATTATATGAGATGTTTTGCAATCACATTAATCTTGTGAAGATTTTACAACACTATGCATTCTTGCATGAAATTTTAGTGATCTTAATCTGAGCTCTCATGAAATATTAGGAGATTTAATGGATGGTATCCAGACTTGAAAAGATTGCTGACCATTGCGGCACTAAATGAGTTATCAACTCAGTCATTATAAATCATATCAACTGAAATTGTACACACATTTACTTGGGGGTTGATTTTTTTGAGCTCAGTTGAAATTAACTTTCTAATATTACATATATTCCCTTGCAGGCTCTTGAATTTTCAATGGATTATCTTTAACTAATTGTGCTAAGGATAGATACACTCACAAGCAATTCTGTTTTTCTATGACAGGGCTTACATTATACTACAAACTGTTGCTGGCATTGAGGCTGCTTGCCTTTTTATTATAATGGAGTAGAGAGTTCAAAATACTGTATACCTTTACACTGCATATAAAAATTTAGGTATTTAGACAGATATATACACTGCCTAGCTGTTCATTAATTTGTAAAAATTAAGTATCTTTCTTTTTGCAGCAATCACTATTTCCAAACTGCAGAAATAGGTTTGTCTGTCTGTCTGTCTACCTGTCTATCAATCGTGATTCTTAATAAGCTGAAAATTACATAAGCTCCTTGTGTATATTTAATTTTCCTCTGGTATATTCATATCAAATTTTCTTCTTCCAAACTTTTCTTAAACTATGTTTTAAGTATTAGAATTCATACAGAAATTCAGGATCAAACTAGATATGATAGTCACTTGGGACTAAGTAGAGTGATGAGATTCACATTGGACTAATGGTAACCCATTCCAGTATCCTTGCCAAGAAAACCCCATGGACAGTAACAAAAGAGTAAAATATATGAGACCTGAAGATGAGCCCCTCAGGGCAGAAGGTGTCCAATATGCTACTGGGAAAGAGTAGAGGGCAATTACAAGTAACTCCAGGAAAAGTAAAGTAGCTGGGCCAAAGCTGAAATTATGTTTGGCTGTGGATGTGTCTGGAGGTGAAAGGAAACTCCAATGCAGTAAAGAATAATATTGCATAGGAACCTGGAAAGTAAGATCTATGAATCAAGGTAAGCTGGATGTGGTCAAACATGAGATGGCAAGATTGAACATAGACATCTTGGGAATCAGGGAACTAAAATGGATGGGTATGGGTGAATTTAGCTCAGATGATCACTATATCTACCACTGTGGACAAGAAATCCTTAGAAGAAATAGTTAATAAAAGAATAAGAAAAGCATGACGGAATGATCTCAGTCCGAATCCAAGGCAAACCATTCAACATCACAGTAATCCAAGTCTATGCCCCAACCACTAATGCCCAAGAGGTTGAAGTTGATTGGTTCTATGAAAAACTACAACCTCTGGAACTCACACCAATAAAAGATGTTCTTCTTATCAATAGGGGATTGGAATGATAAAGTAGGAAGTCAAAAGATAACTGGAATAGCAGGCAAGTATGGCCTTGGAGTACAAAATGAAGCAGGGTGAAGGCTAACAGAGTTTTGTCAAGAGAACACACTGTCATAACAAATATATTCTTCCAGCAATCCAAGAGGTGACTCTACACATGAAGATCACCAGATGGTCAACATTGAAATCAAATTAAAGATGAAGAAACTCTATACAGTCAGTAAAAACAAGACCTGGGACTGACTGTGGCTCAGATCATGAGCTTCTTATTGCTAGATGTAGGCTTAAATTGAAGAAAGTAGGGAAAACCACTAGGTCATTCAAGTATGACCTCAGTGATATCCCTTTTGAATATACAGTGGAGGTGAAGAATTGATTTAAGGGATTAGATCTGTTAGAGAGCCTGAAGAACTATGGATAGAGGTGCATAAGATTGTATAGGGGGCTACTAAAACCATCCCAAAGAAAAATAAATGTAAGAAAGCAAAGTGGTTGCTTGATGAGGCTTTATAAATAGCTGAGGAAAGAAGGAAAGCAAAAGGCAATGGAGAAAGGGAAAGATATACCCAACTGAATGCAGATTTCCAGAGAATAGTAAGGAGAGATAAGAAGGCCTTCTTAAATGAGCAGTGCAAAGAAATAGAAGAAAACAATAGACTGGGAAAGACTAGAG
>JANHZU010002780.1:126974-143053 GCA_032468055.1 Acrochordus granulatus | reverse complement strand
AGAAGCATCTTTGGCTATGAAATGGAGATGAGCACTGTCCCCTAGAGCTGGTCACGACTGGCAGGGGAAAACTTTACCCTTTTTATATTAGAGATAGAAAAAAGTTAATTTTTTTATCAGGGACCTAAATAAATTAGGTCTAGGCATTGTTCCTGGACTGGACTGAATGGGGAAGACATATAAATAGGGTTGTCTCCCATCAGCATTGATGACAATCACATGTATCCCAGCTATGCAAGACCCAGATAATATGTGGTGCTCATTCCAAGTTGCCTTGTTCTAGTGCTTCATTAACAAGTAGCTACTATATAGAAAGATTGTGTGAAGACTCCATTAGTATGCACAAAAACTCTGCTAAAACTGAATTGGAACAGGATGTTTTATTTTGTTTTGTTGTTTGCTTGTATTTTTTTAACTCAGTATTTAATCTTCTACTTCCAAGTTTTTCTGGAGAGAAATCTGCAGCCATGTAAGGCACAAGGGAGCCATGCCATAAAACCACCAGGGAAACAGATTATTAGTTTGACCTCATGCCATAATAAATCCATTAAATGCACGGTCATATCTTCCCCTTTCTGTTAAGAATGCATTCATTTGGATCTTAGAGAATTAGTCACTGGCAACAAATACATAACCTGGCATGCTCACCAAATATATGAAATGTTAGGCATGCATTAGCTTGATTTTTTAGTCAAGATTAGAAAAGAAAAAATAAGTTGTGTAAACTTAGGGCAGGAATGTATCAAAAACGTAATTTCAAAAACCTTCTCATGTGCATATGCCAAAGAAGTAGGTTTTTCTGTACATCAAACTGAAGTGCAATCTGACATGCACTTAACTCCTAGGAAGGAGGACATTTGTGACAACATAATTGTCTTTCTCCTAGAAATAGTGATTACAGTGGTAGAAAAAAGGTGAAATGAGGTAGCTGCCTGCCACTAAAACCTTGTCTATTGGGAGGAGCTGTTTCATCCAGCCAAAGAGCAAGAAGAGATGTTCCGCATTTCCTCCCCTTTTTGATTCCTTAAGCAAAAAAACTGTGATCCACTGTTAAAACATATCCTGGCCTGGGGTAAGCCCCCGAGCCAGAATGACAGGATACTCCTGTGATTCTGTATATGCACAGAATCAAGGCTTTTGGGGTGTCACTTCTGCCTCATAGGTACACATGGTGATGTACTACAGCACGATTAGTGGGAATCATTATTTTTTTTTACAGAAGGGAAAAATAGCAAATATGATGTATGGAGCACACATGACCCAGATGCCATGACCCAGCCAGCAAGGAAAGTGATGTTGCAGTGCTATCGCCGCTCGGCATTGGGTACTTTTCCATCACCTTCCAGAATCTTTTGTGTCTTCCCCCCCAGCAGCAGCTTTACAAATAGAGTATTGTGATATCCCAAATTCCAGTCAACACGAGATCTAGGCTTTGCACAGCAAACTTGAAGAAGACTACTAAGAATATGTCTTCTTATCTATAATCAATAAAAATGCAGAAAATATGGAAATGAAGACATCCATTTCAAATCCCAAACATAAAGAGGTGGCAGGGTAAGGCTTTCAGATCTGGGCTCCAAAAAGCCAGATTACCAAAGAAGGCAACAAAAAGATAATATTTACTGCAAATCCTTGCTCTTGTCTCCTGGTTGTCCAGATATGTGAAGCCCAGTTCTATTAAAACTAGGATTTTTTCCAGTAAAATTTATAGGAACCCACTCACTTCCTTTAGAGATCATTTTGTTCTGCCAGCTCAAAGTACCTCATCCACATTCTGGATGGCTGATTCAGATATCTGCATGCGGTTAAGTACTTCAATGTGGAGCTTTTAACATTTACCTGATTCAAAAGGAGGAGGAGGAAGAACATGGACACTTGATGTTTGAAGAGGTTGCAGTTGTTGTGGCCAAATTATAGACCACAGTTATAAGCCAAGAAGCATGACTGAGAAGCAACTGCAAATCCGAGACAAGCAGAAAACAAGACTGATGTCAGGACAAAAGCAGAAGGCAACCCCAGAGTCAGGATCAAAGTATAAGACCATAAACAGATTTGCCAGACATCAGGGGAGGATTATTGAAGCAAGAGATCAGTTGCAAATCAATTTCTGTCTGGACAAATCCATTGGCCACTGAGAACAGGGAAAGTCAGAGAAGTGGCTGCCGGTATATATGGAAGCCCACCTCACCGGGTGTGGCAGAAAGCACATGAATGCTCAGCTCTTTTCATCAAGGCCAAGAGGTGGCCCAGCTTGCTTCAATGAGGCACTTCACATTGCCTCACAATGTCAGAAGGTACTTATAACAGTTGGAAAAGGCTTTCATATGTTTCAACAATTCTATTTTATTGCCTCTTCTAGCATTTTTAACCGTTGCCTATTAATTGTTTCCAGTTACAGTATTAGAACAACTGGAAGAGGCCTCGCAAGAAGGGGAAAGCAATTCAAGGCGACCGTGTCACTCTTAAAAGCAAGAGGGTCACCTTTTCTCACAGAGGACCTTACGTGGTACAACCAAATGTACCCTTTTTAAAGTAGTCCTAAAGATAAAAACAGTCTGTTTCTCTGTGATCTGGAAGAGGGGAAAGACAGCTGCTTGAACCATTGTTTAAAAATCTGAATATTTTGAAAGTTGAGGCAATAAGAATGCTTTGACTAAACTTTGAACTCGGAAGATAAATGTGATTAAGCTAAATTATGAATGAGATAAAGCAGTTTCAAAATCTGTAGAGAGCCAGGGAGGTAATCTTGGAAAAGGAAGCCAGAGGTGGTTAAAGAAACACCATCTGCAGAAAAAAACTTACATAAAGTCCAGAGAGGTGGGAGAATTTTATAAAAAGACTCCGAGTAGCTCCCCACCTGACGTCCTACCCTAAAAGGGTAGACAGGGAGGAACCAGACAGATTTGCAAGATTCTGTTATTATAGCCTATGTCAATCAATCAGAGTCCTAGGTACTTCTTGTGGTGTCTGTTTTCTGATCTGGTCTTCCTCAGGGTGACAATATCCCATATTTCCACTGGGAGCTCAAGACAGCCCACACGAAGATCTCCCTTCCAACCCATTCCTGCTTTATTTTATCCTCTTAACAAGCCTGAAAGGTGGGTCTTGCTGACTCAAAACTTTCCACTGAACTCCAGAGTTGGGGAGGACTTGAATGTGGGTCTCCTGAATTAAGCCCAGCCCTTCGGCCACTTCACCACACTAACTCCCCAGGAACATGCCGTGTCCTGTACTTTCTTCATTTCTGAAAATACTGTACATACTCAAACGAATGAAAGTGCAAGACTCTATCTAGTTCAACTCTTGATCAAATTCAAGTGAATTGCCATGACCTTTTTTACGTTCAAATTTCCCATTTGAAGAAAGCCATTTTCAGAAGGTTATCAGGGAGCAGAAATTTTTTATCAGGTTTCTTCTGGGAATGAAAGTCAGGCTGAATGACGAAAGAAAAATGTGGGTGCATGGAAAGAAATAAAGGATAAATTAGTATGAAATAATAGGCAGCGTGACATTTTCACCTGAAAAACAAATCCTTGGATTGTTTTGTAATGTCCATGGTTTTTAAAACAAAAGCATGCAGGAATTTTGTTAATGCTTATTATTCCACTTCTACCAGTGGCACGCCACAACTGATGTTGTTGTTTTCCTTCTGAATTAAGGACTTGGGAATTATAAAGATAAACTACATCAGCCAATGTTGTTTGTTGCTGGGTTGTTTTAAATTGTTCCAAATTTAGGCAATTCACATTATTTCTACGTCCTTGCAATATCTGCATGTCGTGCCTCATAACAATTGCTACCTCTGTTGATTTCTTCTTCTAAATTTTTGTCCTCTCTATTTGCAGATCTCAGTATTTTGCAATCTTCCCAATCCCTTGTTTTCAGTATTACCATCCCTTGGAATGACGACGTTAATAAACCAAACGTAGCTGGACGTGGAGTGGATGCGGAGCGTGGAGCTCCTGCTGGCTCCCCGAGTGGATGTGAGGGGCTCTTCCTCCCTTTAGTTTTTACCAGGTCTGCTGTTTGGCAGCCAGGATTTCATCTCCTGGAGCAGCTGCTGGTGGCCGGTAACAGCGGGGAGATCCTGCGTTGTCAGAGGCTGTTTGAAGGCCAAAGCTTGAAGCTGCGTCTGCCCGAACTGACTGGGTTTTTATCTCTCCGGGATCAGCTGTTTGTCTGTCAGGAGCAGCGCTAAGAGCATCGATGTGGGAGGCGGCAGTGCAGCGCAGCGACGTCGGAGGCCGAGAACAGCTGATTGATTGATTCTAGAGTGAAGGCCAGGCCTCAGAGGCGTCGTAGCGGCGGCACAGTGGCGGCGACAGTGGAGCAGGGAGTTGGCTGCTTGGTGGCTGTTGAGCTGGTCGGCGGCTGAGAACTTACTGTTCAGGGCTGAAGCTCCCAGGAGTGATTGAAATAGCGTGGAGGTGGTGACCGTGGCAGCTATGGTGACAGCGGTGATGGGGTAGGCTGGGAGTTAGTAGTTCACGGCCGAGGCCTCCTGGAGCAGTTGCGAACAGTGACATGATGGCACTAATGGCGGCTGTGGCAGCGGCAGCAACAGAGGCTGGGAAGTTAGCGGTCTGTGGTCAATGCCTCTGGGACTAGCCAGGAACAGCAATTTAGTCACAATGATGGGTTTTTGTGGCCACCATAGAAGACAGAGAAGTTATTGGCTAGCCACGAGGGAGAACTGTTGACCCGTTTGATTGGGGGCTGGCTCTAGGGTGAGAGCCAGAGCTGGCTTGGGTGGATATGGTTGTGGTGTGGACACCCCACCCATGGTGAGAGCTAGGTAGATGGATGTGTAAGTTTGCCCCCCCATCTAACAGTGAGAGGACTTGGTGTGATGGGTGGGTACTGTATGTTTGTGTGAGGGAGGGAGGAGACGGGAATACTGTAAGGCTCTGAGAGCATATGCTATAGAGCCGGGTGCTCCTGTTCTTCATCCCTTCCTTTAGGTTGCTTGTGTGTGTGTTTGTGTGATTGTTGGGGATGATAGAACCTATGGCTTGGAGAGGGGGGATGTTGAGGTGGAGGGGAGAACTTCACCCTGGGGGTCTAGGGGCAGGAGATTTTATTCAGGTGATGGGCATGGGGTATTATGGGAGTTGAGGGGCAGGCCGTTGCAGGGGAAGACGCCTCCAAAGTTTAGTATCGGTTTCATGTTCTGGCCCTCCATGCTCACACCCAGCACCTGGACGGCATGCCCTTGGTGGCCCTGTGGTCTGGCTGCTGCTGGTGAATGCCAGATTAGTCAATAATAAAGCTCCTTTGATTTGCAACATCATTGAGGAGGAGCAGGCTGATCTGGTGTGCATTACCGAGACCTGGTTGGCTCCTGGGGGCGGGTTGCTCTCTTGGCGATGTGTCCAGCTGGGTTAAAGGTTTGGCACCAGCTGAAACCCCAGGGTAGGGGAGGTGAGGTGGCAGTGGTTTTTCAAGAGTCTCTTTTTGCCTCCAGGGGCCTTGCTTCACAGGTTTCCGGTTGTGAGACCCTGTTCTTGAAGCTCACTTCTCGGGATCACTTGGGATTGTTGCTCCTGTACCAGCCTCCCTGCTGCACAGCCTCCTCCCTGCCTGAGCTGACTGAGGCTATCTCAGGGCTGGTGGTGGACTTCCCCAGGCTGATGGTCCTGATGGGGATTTCAACCTGCCCTCCCTGGGTTTGGCCTCGGGTTTGGCTCAGGAGTTCATGGCTTCCATGACAGCCATGGGCCTCTCCCAGATTATTTTGGACCCTACTCGAAGCAGCAGCCAGGAAAATATGGTTTTCTTGTCAGGGCAATGGCAACGTGATCTGCAGGGGGAACTTTCAATGTCCCCCTTGTCGTGGTCAGATCATGCCCTGACGTCATTGAGACTCTCTTATGCCATCCCCCTCTGCAAGGAGACAGGACCTATTTGTTTGATCTGCCCTCGGTGACTGATGGACCTGGATGGGTTTCAGAGGGAGCTGGGGGATGTTCCAGGGGCATTGCTGCATGGTTCTGCCAAAGCCCTGATTATGTCCTGGAATCAAAGGAAAGCTGAGGCTCTGGATAAGATTGCGCCTATGCGGCCTTTCTCTACTCATCGCACTTAGCACTCTCTGTGGGTTCATGGAAGATTTGCAGTGCTGAAAAGGGTAAAGAGATGCCTGGAGCACCGCTGGCAGAAGTCTGGGGAAGAATCCAACTGAACACAAGTTAGAGCTGCTGTTAAGGCCGACCTTGTGATGATAAGGGTGACAAAACACTCTTATTGCATCTGCGGAGTGTCATCCTTCAGTCCTGTTTAAGATCACCCAGTCCCTTCCGGTGGGGGAGACTCAGGGGATCTTCTCCAGGGCTGTGCAAAGGAATTTGCTGAACACTTGGCATGGTAAAGTTGCTTGGATTCAGTCCCAGTTGGAAGCCGTGCATGATACAGATCCAGTTGAAATGCCTAGGGAGGAGTTTTGCCCACTTATCTGGGAACAATTCAATCCTGTTGTTCCTGATGAATTGGACAGTGTCCTTGATGCTGTCAGTGCAACCACTTGTCAATTAGATCCTTGTCCCTCCTGATTGGTGAAAGCTGCCAGGATGGTGACTAAGAGGTGGGTCCATGCAGTGATTAATGCCTCACTGTGAGAGGGGACATTTCTGGGTCCTTTTAAGGAGGCTCTGGTTCGTCCCCTGTTTTAAAAAAAACTTTATTGGATTCCACCTGTCTGGACAATTTTTGTCCAGTCTCCCACTTGCCCTTCTTAGAGAAGGTAGTTGAGAAAGTGGTCGCATGGCAACTTCAGAGGTTCTTGGAAGAAATGGATTTTCTGACCCTTTATAGTCTGGGTTCAGGTCCAGTTATGGGATGGAGACAGCATTGGTCGCTCTTGTGGATGATCTCTGGCAAGAGCTAGGATCCATCCTAGCTCTCCTTGACTTCTCAACAGTATTTGATACCATCAACCATGGTATCCTTTTGGGTCAGCTGTGTGATTGGAGCTGGATGGTGCAATTTGCACTGGTTCGGCTCCTTTCTCCAAGGCCAATCCCAATCAGTGTTTATAGGGAGAGAGAAGTCCAGTCCACAGCTGCTAGTTTTTGATGTGCCACAAGGCTCAGTACTTTCTCCCTTCCTTTTAACATTTACATGAAACCACTGGGTGAGATTATCCATCACTATGGGATGATGTACCATCAGTACACTGATGATATTCAGATTTACATCTCCATCCCTGGTGATCCAAGTGATGCTGTCCTGGCCCTGACTCAGTGTCTGGAGGCTGCACAGGTCTGGGTAGGGGACAACAGGCATTGGGTGAATCCTGACAAGACTGAGCGGCTTTGGGTGTCTGGGGTCCTGGTTCTGGGACTTTCACAACTTTGACTCTGGATGAGGTGGCACTACCCCAGACAGACCTAGTGCACAATCTGGAGGTTCTTCTGGACTTGTGACTTCTGGTGGCAGTTGTGACTAGGAAGGCCTTTGCATGACTGTGTGTTATGAGCCAATTGCGCCCCTTCCTAGATCAGAGCTCCTTTCACTTAGTCACTCATGCCTTCATCATCTTGCCTTTGGATTACTGCAACATGCTCTACATGGTGCTACATGTAGAGCATCCAGAGATTGCAGCTGGTGCAGAATGCTGCTGCATAGGGCCCATGTAACACCTTTATTCTGTGAGCTGCATTGGTTGCCAGTCTGCTTCTGGGTGCAATTCAAGTTGTTGGTTTTGACTTTTAAAGGCTTTAATGGCATGGGATCAGGCTATCTGAGGAACCATGTTACCCCAATGGGGATGTCTCACCCCACCAGATCCAGAGGAAGAGACCTCCTTCAGATCCCCTCAGCCAAGGAGTTTCAGCTGACAGGATCAAGAAGAAGAGCCTTTTCTGCTGTGGCTCCTGACCTGTGGAACATCATGCCCGCAAAAGTGAGGTCTGCGCCCACCCTTATGACCTTCCAGAAGAGCCTTAAGACCTGGCTCTGTCAGCTGGCATGGGGCTCCAATGGGGACACATCATCTTGGAGGTGGTTGGTGGTTTAATATTCACCTCTCCCCATGTATATTTTTGGCTCCCCTTTCGGTCTGGTTGGTTATTTTTAAAGGTTTTTTTAACTGTTTTTGTTTTTTATTATGTATTTTACTGTAAGCTGCCAAGAGTTGTTTTTGAGTTTATATTTGAGTTTTATTTATTAAATAAATAAATAGCTCTTTTCATTGACAGTTACATGTGGCATTTTATATTTCAATCTAGTTCCATAACAGATTTTGCTGTTATTTTCAGCTACATTACCTGTGGTTTCATGTTTCTAGTAATTCTTATTATGAATCCATACTTTTTTACATTAGTGTTAATAAAATACCTTCCCTACCTGATCATGCCTTTTTAGCTCAAGTAAAATTGTAAGTTCTTGAATTATCATTGTCATGATCATCTTCATCCCTGAAGAATGGTTCCTTATTTTTCCTAGCCAAATAAAAGACTTTTTACATAGGATGATTTGGAGAGACATTATTTTGCTGAATATACTAGGAAGAAAACAGATATTTAAGTTATTCTCATTTCACATTATGGTACTCATGATGCATGAAAACAGGAACGGATATATTTCAGTCACAGGAAAGCAAACCCTGAAACAGAAGTTACTACAGTTGAGTAGCTGCCAGTGCCCCATGAGTTAAAAGGGGCCCACCTGCAATAGGGCTAACACTGCAGAAGGGTGGCTGTTATGAATGATGGCTGAATCGATGACAGGCTATGCTCCTCACCGATCAGTTGCCACCTTGTACGACTATAGATAAAATCCCTGATCTCACACTGAACATTACATATTGCAATGGAGTTAATCTACAACCGTGCTTAACAAGTGGTCAGGCCTCAAGCACCAAGAACAACATGTAGAGTTAGTTATTACTTCTGAGTAATTTCTTCATTGTTTGTCTCCTACAATCTTGCCAAAATCTTGCCAGACTAAAGCAACTCTCTGTATAACTATAGGTATACTCTGTGAACTGCTAGGGAGGGATTGTCTTAGTGCTCTTCTTGCCTGCCAGACATTCCAAGCTCTGTTGCCTTTTTGCCCTCTGGAAAGCAGCCTCTCCCTGCTGGGAGTCCAGACTACATTCCACCACACAAATGCAGAACAAAGCCAATTATTTACCTAGTTCTTTTTGAGACATGTTGTAACCTCCAATCTTAATTTCTATGTGTGACCTGGATGATTGAATCCCCTTTATTAAGTCGTCTCACTAAATTAATCCAGACAACAGGCATAGCTTTTTTAAAACTCTAACATTGCCTGCTAAGTCATATTTCAGAAGGATCACTTGTGCCCACAGATGTAATTTATCTAGTGTTTATGGGACAAACATGTTGGTGAGATTTTGAAGGCTAGAGAGAAACACGGGAGAGGAAGGGCACAAAAAAGTTCTGGTGAGAAGCATCACTTACCAGCATCATGGGATTCAGTGGTAGGATCATACCAGAAGACCTTCAAAAATCGACAATGGAGAGGCTCTTTCCTTAAGGTGTATCTTTCTCTTTCTCTCTGTGTTTGTGTGTGTGTGGTATAAAGTTGCCATTAGTTTCTGCCCTTTTCCAGAAGCACAGAGAAGGGTAGTAAACAGAATCAGATTGGCAGATATAAGAAAAAAGAAACTCCTCAGTTTTGAGAGCATGGGGCCACTCCCTGAGGTTAGAAGCAAGAGTCAGAAAGTAACTTCTTCAGTGTACATTCACAATAAAGATAGATCTCAATTTGAGAAGTATTTTTTTTGCATGGAATGTTAATTAACAGTTTTAATAAGTTTATTAGCATTCAGAAAGAGTTGAAAGTTCTGTAGCAAATATAGAATCTATCTGGACTCTAAAAAGTTATATTCCATGTCATTATTTATTGTTTATGGAGAAGTTACACCCAAAACTTCTCATTTTTAGAAATCAAGCATTTAAATGAACAAATAAATTGTAATCTTAAAAAAAAGAAAGAAATCTGACATTCCTTAGATTTTTTTTAATGTATATATATGTACTTACAAAAAAAAGGATGGGTGAAATTTTAGCAGAACCAAGAATTGGGGAAGAATTCTTCCAAGTCAACATCTGGAAGGAGAATAACTTTGGGACACATAAAATATTTTAATAAACAAACATTTCTTGCAACCAATAAGTCTTCTCGTGAATTATAAAACCTGTGATCCATCAACCTGGAAGAATTGCACCAGAGGGATAAATGAAGTCTTCGGAATTATGCTGCAAGTAAGATGAGGGAGAAGAAAGGTTAACTCTTTCCTTACTTTTTTTCCTGCAAAAGTCAAAGTTCTCACAATAGTTCTGACACACAGTTATACTTGGTAATATGCATTTGGAGCTTAGTCTAGGGAAAAGAAAATGGGCAATACTTTAGAATTTAAGGGAAATATGAGAGCCAGTTTAGTGTACGATTAAGGTATCAGGATAGAAATTGGGAAATTGCAAATTCTAGTCCCTTCTTAGATACAAAACAGTCACTATCTCTTAGGCCTAGGAAGGAGATCATGGCAACCCACTTCTGAAAAACTTTGCCAAGAAGTCTGAAACTTTGTCCAAGCAGTCTGAAAATTGGATATAACTGAACAGAGGGGGGAAAAATGGGTAGTTTATCAAAATGTGCTTCTTGATTAACAGTTCCTAACATAGGACTGCCAATCAAAATCTGTAGTGCGGTTCTGCCTTAACATAGTAAGAGGGATCTGTGTTAAAAATAGAAATAACAGAAGATACAGATGGTTTACAAATGATAAACAATGTCATATCTATTCCTGTCAAAAAATACTGTTTATACTTGGCTAATTGTATGATAAGGTTTTTATAGAAAAATCCAATAGGGTTCATAATGTTTGTGCAATGTTATTGTCATGAAGACACAGGTGAAACACTCTCATTTAGGATGGAATGTCTGCATTAAATTTTGTACACTGCATTTCGAAGATCTCTTTGGTAAAGCTACAGTAAATCTGTCATCATGGCATGTTAGCTAGACAGAAAAGCCCTTTTTAAATTAATATAAGAGCTTTTTTCCAGTGTCATCGGAAGTGGAAACAAATAAGCTTTCCATCTGTTCATAATGGGCTAATGATAAGCACAACTGATTGATTCCATAGAAAGAATGGCACAATATCCAAGGTAGGCAACTTGTAGAACCTGATTGGTTGGTTGGTTGGTTGGTTGGTTGGTTGGTTGGTTGGTTGAACATCACTAATTCAGTATTAGGATCTACAAATCTGGTTTTAGTAGAACCCTGGGATCCACAAGTGTAGCCAAGCATGAATCATCATCTTGGCTAGGTTGATATACTCTAAAAACAAAACAACAGGATCTTTGGGAAGAATAAGGTATTTTTATTTAATGCAAGAATCTAATAGCAGTGCCATTACCAAGTTTATAACTCCTTTCATACAAACCTCCACTGTGAGCCCTGCTGAGGGACCAGGATAAATATAAATAAAAGTAAAGATAAAGATAAAGATAAAGATGAATGCATCTGTACATACAAGAATGTCATGATGGCATAATATGGAATGGCATAACAGACTCACCAGAAGGAAACAATCTTGCTGATTCTAACAGCTATTATCAGATTTAAAACTACAGTTAAGTGGTAGTTATAAACAATTATTACAACCTTCTTAGTGCTTAGTTCTCGCTCTTTATCCAGAAGTCACCTGTCAAGAATTCCTTCTCTCACACTGCCTCCAGCTGACCTTTCAGGCCTAAATCTGGCCAATAAATTTTATTCTAGTATCAGACTTCCTGATTAATGCTGTGGATTCACCTTTCCTTATTCTCTAAAGCCAGACAAAAGTCATGCATAATTCATCAACCTGTGGAGCAAATTCAGCAGAATGTCTTCCTCTTTCATGGGTCTATTCTTGCTGCCACAAGCTAATAATACTAAAGAGTTCAAAATAAAAAGCAGGAATTGGTGTGTAAATCAAAGAGGCCATTACAAGCATCGTATATCTTCTTGAGATTAAGTGGTCCCCTGGTTCCCAAAGGGCTGAAGAAAACTGGATCCCTTGATAGCAGCAGGTAATTCTCTTGGATGTTATCCAGCAGATAAAACAGATGTGCAGATTTTAGGAGGAGAGCCATAAATCCACCTTTATAAACGAGCTCTGGGCAATGACGTATATTTACAGAAATGAGTGATGAGCTATAGTCTAAGAATCTATCTGCAGAGCATCAGGATGAGACAAGGCTCCTGATGACGACAGGAAGATTTAAAATAAGTATAGCATTGCAAGCTGGATGTTGTACAGGTCCTCAATAACTCAGGCAACTTCAGCTTTGCTCTGCTTAATTTTCTCCAACAAAGAAGATGGAAACTTTAACACTGATATTAATGGTGGTAAACATACATATGGGGGATTTGCCTGTGCCTTAATGAGACATAGGTAATAATATTCAAGTTAGACTACTCTTTAAATTTATTCTACCACCTGCAGGCAAAATATGCACGCACATGGCTCTTGTTTTGTCTTGAGAAGGTTTACTGCTTATTAACAGAGTAACAAGAACTCTCCAGAGAACAGCTGGATCTAAAATTGTAAGGAGACATCAAATGAAACCTGCAAAGGATGAAACTCCAAACAAAGTATAAAACAGTACAGCAAATCTCAAACTACCCACTTGAAACTGGTGATTCTTGTAGTGATATGTAGATATGCTACAGCATGTACTGTAAGAGTTCACTTGGAAACAGTTGACAGCTCCTGGCATTATAGAACAAGATTTTGTGCAATGGTATTGTATTTTCCTTCTATATTCTTTATTTTCTTTTTTCTGAAAACATTAATCATGGGTACTAATACTCAAAGAGTCCACTGTCAAAGGCCCTACTGTTTGTTATTAATTATAATGACATTTGAGGTAAGCTGGGTTTCCAGCTGCCATTTTCCTCTGCCATGGAACTAAATAGGGTGCCAAAGATACTGTGTCTTTTTTCCCATCTTCTGTGACCCATCTAACAGAATGGACAGAGCTGGAAAACAGAAAGGATGGAAGCAGTGGTGGAAAAATTGAGTTATAAGCAAAAATTGAGTGATAATGGCTGAGTCTGAATGCTAACTTCAACCATGGTTTGTTTTCACTGTGGTTTGATGAACAACCAAACGAGCTTGGTTCATTTACAGTGCCAACCCATACGCTGCAGCTGCATTGCCACAATGGCTGGATCACATACTGTAGAAACCCAAAACCAAACAAACCACACTTAATGCATGGTGTAAACTAGATCATCCCATAGAATATCTTGAATGAAACATAGTAGTTTTCAAATAAAATCCTTGCCAAGGGAAGATCAGAGGTGAGGTGAGAAACCAAATCACTGCTACAGCCCCACTTAGGTCTCTGCCATTTTTAAAAGGTGTTTCTCGATTTGGGTTTCAGAAAATCTGTTTCCACAATCAAAATCCTGTTTCAGCCATGATTAATTGTGTTCCATGTTATTGAATTTACCCCTTCAGGGCCTGAAAATGAGAATGTGTTGGTGAGGAGGAGCGAAAATAAAAAATGTGTGCGCTACATGTAACCAGTCAGATCTCATTCATTGTTTAGATATAGTATATTTCTGGTTTGCATTTAGAAAAGCCTTGCTTCATGTCTGGTTTATGGGCTATGTCCCTTGAGGACTTGAAAAGCAGAACCCTGCTAGTGGAATGGAGCAAAACATGAAGTGCACTTTGCAACGGCTCTGTGTCCATTCCTGATCCTGACAGTTTGCAGGCAGTTAGCTGGTTAATTTTGTCGTCTGCCTTTCCTCCAGGAGCTCAAAGTGATATGTTGACAGACATGCAAAGGGAGAGCATTGCTGCTTCACAAAATAGCTGCTATGTTAGCTCACCAGTTATAAAATATCCATGTACTGTAGTGGCTTTGGGTTTGGGGGCCTTCCATACTTTAGGATTTATCATTTTTGGTGATGGCATTGCCCCAGTCATTACCCTGTGCACATTCGGGGGGGGGACTTTCTGGGTTCATGACTTCTACTCAAAGAGGGGTTTTGCACAGATTTATGATGTGCACCAGTTGCACCCTTTCCTAGATCAGAAGGCTCTACTCTGTCACTCATGCCTGACTTACCTTCCACATAGATTATTATAATGCGCCCAATATGGAGCTGCCCTTGACGTGTATCTGGAAGGTGCAAGTTGCAGCATTGTGGGCAATGATTAGTGTCCTCAAGAACAGGTCACGTTACACCTCTACTCCAGGATCTGCACTGGTTACCAATTCAAGGAACTAGTGATGACCTTGAAAGCACTACATGGCATGGGGAAAAGTTATTTGGGGGACCCGTGCCCCAATTACATCCAGCCTTCCCATCATGTCCATCAGAGGAGAATGGAGCTTCATTTGGCAGGGCCCTGGGCCTCATTCCTGCCTGAGGGGAGGTCGGCCCCCAACTCCAATGGCCTTTCTGAAGGTCCTCAAAACTTGATTTTGCTATCAGGCCTGGGGATCCCATGGAAGTATGGATCCATGGTATAAGTTTGATTGTATTCTTCCATGTTTAATATAGTTGTATTATAGCTTTTAATCATTTTAATTGTTTTCAAATATTTTAATTATTTTGTTTTGTGTTTGCCACTTAGAATTGCATGCAGGTAACATAGGCAGCTGTATAAAATCAATAAATAAAATTACAAAGCCAACTGAATGAGATTGTTCCTCGTTCCCCTTTCAGCGCTCCTCACCAATTGTCTCTCCACCCTCCAGTTTGCTACCACTACTAGCCTTTTCACTTGGCAGGTTTCCAAAGACTTCTAAACAAAGACCTGACTGCCATTTTCATTTTTTACAACTTTCTTAGAAGTGCTGGTCACAGTAGCAGGTAGTATCTTGCTTTTACTTAAGACAATTTTTAACAAATAAAAATGCTACAGGGCACAGAGTTAGCAAATGCCAAGGAAAAAACACTTTGATACCTCTGTCATTACGGTGGGAATTTCATTACTACAATAGTGCAATATTGAATATTTCCTTATGAAAAACATAGTACTGAGCTTTCAGTAGCATTACTTATGCATCAAGGACTTAGTCTTATTTCACAGACTGTGGTTGAACAAATGTGGACATTGTTGTTATCATCTCTTGGTAGGAGCGACTTACTGAAGACCCCAAGGAAGATTACTTGGAACAGAGGCCAACATGGATTTTGGATTGGTCTTAGCCGGGGCTGGACCATGCAAGCCCAATTGTTTTTTTGACCATAAACAAAACTGCTAATTTGGCATATTTGGCAGTATGATAGCCATTTAGACCATCGTTAAGGTATGAATAATTATTGTTGCCTTTGTCTTCTTGAGAATGGATTTCTATTAAGTTTAATTAATTTCGAGTCTATTTCTTTTTCAGTGATACTCTTTAAGGGTAATTTTAAGTGTTGGATACTGAACTGTGCATATGTGTAAGAGAAAGCTTTCTTCAGAATGGGAATCTGACTTGAACAATTATTAAGTAAGTTTTAACAACGAAACAGAAAAGAGATTTGTTTCAAGAAATGTATTATACAGCAAAGCCTATCACCTAGAAAGCCTATCACCTATCACCTTACCAGGAGATTCAGAGAGCATTTGCTCCGTGTAAGTGTTCCTGGGAAGGAATCTAACATGAGCACTCTCTAATATAGAAGAGACAGGCAGAGGGACAAAGAGACACAGTGAATCCTTAATTGTCTAAATGCATCCTGCTGCTGAAGAATCAAGGCTACCAAAGCCATCCTCCAACAATAAACCGGGTATTTGAGCCAGTGTCATATATTGTTTTCAAAAACATTACAAGTAGTCCTTGACTTACGACTGCAATTGGGACTGGAATTTCAGTCATAAGCCATGACGATTGTAAGTTGAGGCACCCATGTGGCCAGACCCAAATTTTCAACCATTTTTATGGCAGTCATGGGATTGTATGTTTTGCCAGAAATTGGCAAAACGCATTGCCATTTGTGGTCACATGTCTGCAGGACATCGCTTTTTGTTGTTCAGTCGCACAGTCGTGTCCGACTCTTCGTGACCCCATGGACTACATTACGCCAGGCCTCCCTGTCTTGCACTGCCTCCCGGAGTC
>JANHZU010002780.1:108703-121885 GCA_032468055.1 Acrochordus granulatus | reverse complement strand
CCGGTATGGATTTCTGTAATTTACTTCTCATATTTTTATAGGTGGGAGACACTCTTTGTCTGGCTCCCCTGATGAGACCTGTCCAGTCTGGTTGAACCTCTGGCAGAGCTCTCATCTTCTTCAGAGCACACAAACCCCCCAAGCACAGCAAGGTGGTGCCTCACTCATTCATGAGAACTGGAAAATAATTTTGGAACAGGCTAAAGAAATCTTGATTCAATAAGATACTTTTAAGGGATTGTATGAGTGCTCACCGGAGCCTGATACAATGACACCAACCCAGCAAAACAGATTTTTTTTCCCTTCTCCTCTCTAACCTGTTTGAAAGAAGAGCACAGAAGAAATGAGAGTTAGAGGTCCCATAACTAAAAATCCACTTGTTTGATGCTGGCTACATACTTATGTTCATAATTAAGAGTTTGTGAACTGCACACTTAAAAACATGCCAGTACCTCATGGGAAATCCAATGAATAACTGAATAAGCCATGGGTACTTGGTCCATAAATCCCCTCATTAGATTGGTTGTCAAGAATATTTATCCAGGCATTTAATGTTACTATTTTATGGAAGATACATTTATTTGGCACAGCAATTTAAGCAGTTGATATGCAATATATGCTAGATGCTAGCACTAATAAGTCATCTGTTAAAATAACTGACTGTTTAAAGACTTTAAAACTAGTTAGGAAAAAAGTGGAGCTAATTAGGCTAATTATGTCAGATTTGTAATTAGTGAAGAGACTACCTTTAAGTTAATTATGTTTTTATAAGAATTATCTGTTCATTATTTTATTCTGACTCCTTCCTTCCTTCCTTCCTTCCTTCCTTCCTTTTTCAATTTATATAGCTTCTCATCTCAAATTAATGATAAACAATATTCAAAGAAATCAGAAAAAATAAGAAAAAAGAGGACAACAACAAAAAACAACATACATAAAAATAGCAGCTGTGGTAAATATAAATCAGCAAAACACACATATGTATTAAGCCACCCTTTCTGAATGGTGAGATGGCAATTTGGTCCATGCTTTTCTGGGATTAATTGAACTCAGTAAAGATTATTCAATATACATATGAAGTCGGATGAATACATGTCTTGCAATGAATTACATCCTACATTAATGAGTAGAAATTTAATATGATTTCTCACCTTTCTACATAAACTGGACAGAAAGAATTTGTGATTTCAAGGCAAGAGTGAAATTACTAGAAAATTAAGAAACAAATGGATTGTTTTGTTCATATCTGCCGTATCATGGAAGGAATGTTATTTTCATTAAAAATGTAAATTATTGTGCTGTGATAAATAAGGCATATTTTAATTGTTGGGATAGACTGGAACTTTGGTTTAAAAATACAATCAAAGTGCATGATTATTCATACTTATATTTATCATACAATCCCATAAAGTAATCTACATTTATTCCATGTATACAGATGGATCTGAAAGATAACATCTTGCTCAAAGCTATTCAAAATTATCATAATGGTCATTTTTAAGCAGAAGCTTCTTATGTTCAGGTTTTGCAGTGATGTAAATACTTTGGATATGGGAAGAAAAAATATTAAATTTACTAATATATATTTTGTTGTTTTAAGACTATTTTCCCCCTAACTTCAAAGCACAGAGATATGGATTCACTTTAAGTGGAATGAAGCAAAGCAAGAAAAAAATATGAAGGAATAAGAAAATGTAAAATATTAATTATAGTTGGACACTATGTTGCAGTTGAACTCCCACAGCCAAAGATGATGATTTTAATGAATTCTAATCCATGGAATGCAGATGTTTATAAAATTCAATATTGTGATTGTTTACAATGTATCAACTGAAAGAAATAAGGAAGTAAAAACATAAATTTGTTTCTATTGTTCTGTATTATGGATACTTTACTTGCACTCCTCTGAGATTACAAATGGTTACAAATGCACTAATCTCTATTTTTATGATAGCATTAATTGACTCAGTCCTAGCATTAATCTGAAATTATGGAGACAAAAGATGCCATTTGGGGACCTATTATAAGGTTGCACATTCCTGATATGGTTCCAACAGAAATAATATTTGGAAAAAAACTTTTATGATGTTCCTGTCATCAAAGAGTTTGGAAACAATAAAGGTAGGATGCAGGTTTCTATTTTCTATGTCATTCTGATTAGCAGGAGAAAAATGCCAGGAGTGAAGTAACTTTGGTTGTTTGAAATGACTTGGTACCAACAAGACTGAAAATAAACAAAAAACTTGGTGTCTCCATCTTTACATAGCAAAAATGATTACTGAGTATATTTCAATTTACATATAGAAGGAAAGCATACTTCTTACATACTTCTAGGTATGTCACATCTATACATACACAGACAACTACTGTGTCTCCATTTGGAGTAAGTACAAAAAAAACAATAACTTTCTTATATCCAGAGAGCCAGTTTGATGTAGTGATTAAAAGCACTGGACTAGAAACTAGATTTGTTCTCTTACTGAAGCCAGCTGGGTGACTTTAGGCTGATTACTTTTTTTCAGCCCTTGAAAGAAGGTCACTTTTAAAAATGTTTCCAAAAACCTCCATGAACTTGTCCAAGCAATTGCCAGGAGTGAAGACTGATCTGAGAGAAAGAAATAGAGTGATACCTCTTACAATTAATGATGAGCTTAAGAAGGTAATTTTTAATAAGACATATTTTTCCTCAACTTAGATATTAAATATAAGAGGAGGAAGAGGAGGAGGAAGAGATTAGATTCCACCAGCAGGGGTATGTTGTAGTTCCCTTCTGCTAAAGAATACAATTTGAAGGTACCAGAAGAATGACTTTTCTGCTGTGGCTATTACCATCTGGAACATTCACACTGAAACCCTTTTAAAACATTTCTAACATCTTTAGGGATTCCGCAAGATGGCTATTTTGCAATTAGCTGATTATTATCCTTCTCAATCTTGTTTTTTTTTAATTTAAGTTCAATTGCTTTATTTGTTGTTATGTTGCTTTTAACTGTGAGTTGCTTGAACCACACTTAATAAAATAGGCAGCTGTATAATTTTGCCAAATAAATAAGTAAATGATTATAATGATAATGCTAATAATGCAATATTCTATATTAATTCAATATAGACACTTCCTTGCTAGAATTAGGAGGTTTACAATATTGTTCCTGCATTGGCTTTGGATTTTTATTTTCCCTGTAAAAAAAACAGCAACAACAGCTGAAATGACAGAACTGCTGATGCCAGAGGCATGGAAATGTGAAAAAAAAGATGGCATATCCCAAGCGGTCTCTTAGAAAGAAGTAGGGAAGGTAGCATTATTGAAACAATAATTTTATTTCTGCCAATTTAAATGTGGAAAAGTTAGACTAAAATTCTGAACAGTGAGAAAATTTTTCCCACCAGATGATAAACATGTTCTTCTCAAGTGAAACTAAGTGAATCTGCCAGCCAAGGATTACAGATTAATGCACAGTGTATCAAGTGTTTAATAAAATTTGTGCCCTGGAGGGTTCTTCATAAGTGAGATGTGATATGTCCCAATTTTGCCATGGTAGGCAATCTTATAAATTATCAATTATGAATCCATAAAATAGTTTAGAACAGATCAAGGCCCCATGACTTTGCAATATGTCTATATACGGACTGCTTCCATAGTGCTCACGGAAAATACTGAAACTGAATATTTTATTAATCACTTTGTTTATGTACTTAAAGAGAAGAAGAAATAATAAGGGAAAATGGAATAATAGATATACTCTTCCTGCATATACAAGTATTATAATTTTTTTTCTTATTTTTGTTTTAAGAAGAGCTGTAAAGAGACATATATTCACATGTGTTTTTTAAAAGAACCTAGAGGGAAATTGAAAAATGGGTAATCATTCTTTGTTCTGAAGATATTACATCTGTAGGATACTGCACAGACTTCTTTGGATCTACCCTATCAGAGAGACCCCAAGGTGAACATTGAAATTACTTTGGGATAGTTGTATCTAATGCTCAGTATGAGATTCCTACTGACTGGGCTGAAATGCCAAGTCTGGGAGACCCCTTTTCATCTGATGCAGAGATTCAGACCAATCACTCATAGTATGTGCTACACTTCTTCCTGAATGCTACACCAAAGGCACCTAGCTAGGAAGTCCCTTGCCTGGCTACCTCAAGCATATGCTGTACAATTCTCCATGCCAGAGCCATCCAGATTAGGTGATATCTTGATAAACACTGAGAAGGTTTGGGGCTGGTCTCCTCTGCTTCAGGGATTCTTCAGTTCAGTCTTTAAGCAAGAGAGACTCTGTTGCTCTGCAAAGCAGATCTGAGGAAGTGTTTGAAGTATTATCAAACTGAATTATTCCTTCCAAACTTTTCCAAGCTCTGAGTCAGAGTGTTTCATAATTACCATGACAGTGTGACCCCCCAAAATGGCATTAAGTAATACATTAATACATTATATAATACATTAAGTAATACATTTGATGAGATGGATGGATAGCATAGTCAGTGTGATGGGTATGAGCTTGGGAAGACTCTGGGAGGCAGTGCAAGACAGGGAGGCCTGGCGTAATGTAGTCCATGGAGTCGCGAAGAGTCGGACACGACTGCGTGACTGAACAACAACAACAACAGTTAATTAGTTCAGTTTTTGCTGGGTTCAGTTGATTTAATCACTATATTTAGATTTTTTCTTTATTGTTTAAAAATTATTTAATGTAATTGTTTTTCAGATTTTTCTTATAACAAAAATGTATGCATTTATCTGCAGTTCATTCTCATAGAGGCCAGAGTCATATAACAAAAAGTTTGTGATATGTCTAGTCAAGCACATGTACACAAGATATATTAAATACTTGGACACATTTTGTAGGATGGGTGGTATATAAATACAATAAATAAAATATCCCTTTGGGTTGCGCACTGGCAAATACAGGATGATTTATTCTTAAGAAAACGTCATGCACGGAAACACAAATCAAATACAAATATTTGTTTTTCAAATACAGGTTTTAGTTTCAACTGCAAAAGTACACTGTACTGGACAAATATTCAGCAACTCTATTCAGAATACTGCTTTAGATTAAACAAATACCTTAAACTGTAAATAGACCTTCTTCAGGATGATCTGTCCCCAAATTGGCCCTTCAGGTCTCCCAGTGAGGTTGTCATCATTGTGTAGTCAGGTCTATCCATCTTGCTGCTGGTCATTCTCTTCTCTTTCCTTCCATTTCTGGCTTTTTAAAAGCAATTTTACTAGCATTGCAAATTTAATATTCATACATTTAAAATATTAAATGCTCCAATGTAACTTTATTTCTATGGACATTACTTCATTCTCCAAAAACTTTCTGGATTGAGAAATACGAAAAAACAGTTCCCTATCTTAACTCAGAACAATTTTTCATCTAAACTTTGTATGTAATATGCAGAACAACAGATTTATGTAATATTGCCATTTAAAAAGTCATATAAGACATTAAATAAAATATTGTCAATCACTGTGGACCCCTTTTAACTCTCAAAATGTTCCTTATGTGTGTGTGAGAGAGAGTTTAAGTATCAGTGTTAGTGTTGTATAGCAATGCCATTTAAAGGGACAGCTGAAAAATGTAATCGTGTTTCAATAAAGAGAAAGGTGGAAGGGATGAATGAACTACACATACAGGATATATTGAACTGGTTTGTTCAAGGCCTGAAAGAGGAGATAGCTTACCTGACATCTTATAACACTAAGGGTATCATACAGGAAAGACACATTTGTTTCACTGTTAACATTGTGATCCTTAGTTTGCCTAAACTGAACCTACACTGAAGAAAAGACATCAGTCTCCATTGATTTTCTGCCAAAGAAACTGAAGCCTAAGTACAGCCTGACAATATTTCATCATCAGGAAGTAGGATGCGCTTGTTTAAATGTATAAGCTTCAGGAAATACTACAGGGTATGCAAAGTTTTCAATTGATGATGCCAAACCTGGGTGTGCAATTTACACAGTATTGCAGGTCATTTTTATACCAAATGTATACATCTAGGTTGAAGACTAGTCCAAATGCTAGTGTATTTTGGCAGTATTTGCATAAACAGTGATGGCATTGCCCACCTGTATCGAATCACATCAGCCCTTATTTCAGAGGTAGGCAGTCATATTTTCCATTCCTTTAGTCTTAGAATTATTATATGAAATATACATATAATTCATTTCCAATGGCCTATAAACAAATGCAGTGTCTATCTGTCCTGCTGTTTTCTGTCCACGAGCATGAGCATCCACAGAGCCCTCCTTGTATCGGCAAATGATGAAAACAGTTCACCGTCATGCTGGTGATGGTCAGAAACATACCGCAATATTCCATTAAAGGCAAAACTACCTATTTGGAGCTTGAAATATGTCATTTGAAAACTGAAACATTTCAAAGTATACACATTTTGCGAAATCCTATTAAATACACATTTTCTCCTCTTAATATCAATGAAACAGAATAATACCAAGTTTTTCCTTATGTTTCTGTGCTTGCTGTGGTGGCAAGTGTCAGTTGTCTTCCAGGTTCCTAATGCTAGCATGTTGGAAATTCTGCATTTGGACTCCTTTATAAAACATACAAGCATGATGCTAAGACATACAGTATGCATGAAATGCATACTGTATAAAAAAGTTAGGGCTTCAACTGCATGGTCACAACTACTTTCTTGGCCTATTTTACTCCTCCCCAACAGGAAGCCTCATTGACTCAAATTTTTCTTCTGATTTCAACTACCTGGATTTCCTTTTTAATCCCACTTTTCTCCTCTTTGCTCCAGTATCCTTGCTTGCTCTCTTTTGCCAGAGATCTGCCACAGCTTTCTAAAATTACAAAGCTTCCTCTCGGGAAAGCAAATCTTTTTCCATCCCTGCAGAAGCTTTTACCTGTGTTATTGGTGTCTGAGCCTGCCTGGAAGACTCAGAGTGTAACTAGGATGCACTGTTGTTGTCCAAGCCAACTTGAATATGTGATTGTGTAGGATAGCCATTTGAGTGGAGAATAAACAAAGGGATTATTTACACTGCAGGACTTGTGGCATCTTAGAGTGGAAAACTATTACCAACATTTTGGGATTGTGTGGCTACCTTTAAGGTACTTGGAAATGGTAATTGTTGTGGTGTAGAAGTACCAGGTTAACCAAGCAAACTACAGGTATGAAAAACAAACTGGCTGGGTGACTTTGGGCCAGTCACTCTTCCTCAGTCCAATCTACATCACAGGGTTGTCATGGGGAAAATAGGAGGAAGGAGTATTCAATATGTTTGCTGCCTGAAATTATTTATAAAAATAATAAAGGTGGAATATAAATAAATAAAATATAGCTGTTGCCTGAACTGTAAACAGATTTGTTTTAATCCTATCTTAGTTTTTGTACAGATAATTCAAGGTGGTGAACATACCTAATACTTCTCCCTTCTCCTATTTTCCCCTCAGTAACAACCTTGTGAGATGAGTTGGGTGAGAAAAAGTGATTAACCCAAAGTCACCTAGCTTCCTTTCATGCCTAAAGTGGAACTAGATCTCATCTTCTTCTGGTTTCTAGCCTGGTGCCTTAACCACTAGTCCAAATAGATGCTCTAATTTTCACTTTGTAGGAAAGGAGGAGAATGGGAAAAATTAGATCTTTCTGCATTTAATTTGCTTATCCCATTACTACTGTGAAAATGCATTTTAAGATATACAGAGAACTGAACCAAGCATTATTCTAAAGAAATGACTGTTGAAAAAAATATAAACAAGTATTTTTTGCATTTCATCATTCTAATATGACAGGAAACAAAGTATTGTGTAAAAAAAACTAGAACTGAAACAAATGAAAATTATGTGTAATTCTACTTTTGCTTCCAATGAAGGCATCCACAATAAATTGCTAGCTTAGAAGTAGTTTAGAATATGTCCTCTAGCACCACCTAGTAGACTAATGTAAAAGTAAATTGTAATTATATTTTTAGGTATTGGCTCCCAGATAAGTAAAACCTTAATATTTAATATAATTAAGGATGCCATGAATTATGGTGCAGATAGTACCGTATAATCAATTTTCTTTTATTCTTTCTTTCACTCTTTGATATACCACTTCATAGTAAAAAGGTAAAGGTTTCCTCTGCCAGTCATGTCTGAAGAAAGGTGGTGCTCATCACCATTTCCTAGCCAAAGAGCCAGCATTTGGTCCGAAGACACTTCCATGGTCATATGGCCAGCATGTCTGTACCCCAACGTGCATAGACACAATTATGTTCCCACTGAGGTGGTATCTATTTATGTACTTGCATTTTTACATGCTTTTGACCTGCTAGATTGGCAGGCACTGGGGCAGACAACAGGAACTCACCCTGTTGCATGGCAGTGCTTGGGTCTCAGACTCAGACTGCCAACCTTTCAGCTGACAAGCCCAGCATCTTAATCGCTCATGCCACTGTGCCACCCTATATTAAACAGGAAGCAGCTAAAATTATACAAAAATGAAAACTGAAGTAAAAAAAATATTTGCCATCAAATCTGTGTTGTCTCTTAGCAAACATATACCTTTTCTTCAGGACTATCTGTCTTCAGCCTCATTCTTCATATCTTAAAGGTGGTGTATACACACACACACACGCATGTGCATACCCACAGTCATTGCAAGTGAGCCCATACACATTCTACATTACCTTTCTAATAACCTGCCCTCTTTTTCTCCTTCCTTGCTCTTTTCCCAGCATTATAGACATCTCAAAAGTGCTAGATCTTCACTAACTTATTCAAAAGACAGTCATCTGAGTATCAACATTTCTGTTTCAACTTAGAAGTCTCAATTTATTTGTTTGTTTTCTTGACACGGTATTTTCAGGAGTCTTCTCCAACAACAAAATTCAAAAGCATCAATGCTCAATCTTGTTTCTTCAGAGTTCACTTCCACAGAGTGTCATGGGGAAAACCTTTACTTACATGATTCTGATCTTCATTAAGTATAGATATGTCACAACATCTAAGTAATTTTTTCAAGGTCTTCATTGTTACTTTACTAAATGTTAGTCTGTGGCATATTTCTGGTTATTTTACTGTTGAGAGTCTTTCTTAAATGGCAGAAGCTATGTATCACTTCAGGAACAACAAAAGTAGCACAGTAATTTTATCAACTCTAAATTCAGTATAGAAAAATTCAGATTGGCCCATGTCAAAAACATTCCAGAATCTTGGATACCATTCAAATATTGAGTGGTATATAATTACATGTATATATAAAAGTATATTGTAGAACATTTCAGAAAAGGTCAACAATTCAAATAACTGGAACTCTGTTCCACTGAGCAAAGGCTAATTACAGGATTCATACATCATGCTAAATCATAGTTGGTATAATTATTTTTGACTTAGTATGCAGTATGAACTCAGTTGTGGTTTATTCAAGAAACAATAGCTAAGCAAAGCATGATATAGTGTGATGTGTGAATCCAGTCACAGAATTTACAATACAACCATTGTGATAATTTAAGAAGTTTAAAATGGAACATGACAAAGTTTTCACATTTGTACAGCAAGCAGTTAACAGCGAAATAGTGAGGAACTATTTCAGCCAATGTCAACCAAGGTCTATTCTCTATAATCCAGAATGCAGGGAATTGAAAAATAGAGTTCAATTACAAATGCAGATTCCAGCCAAATGTTGGTCAAAACAGTAAAAAAATTCAACTTTGGAAGGAATTACCAGTGTAGGAAAAGGTGTTTTCTATCACTTTTGTAGTGGTCATGTTTTAATTTGCATTTGTAACCTAAATGACTTCTTCCAACTTTCTAATTCTGAGATTCCACAAAATTTTCCTCACTCTTTTATTCTAGATTATAGATTTATAAAATAAAACTCTTCAAACAAAGTCAGGATTTAAAATAATAAAATTCATTCGCCCACTGAATAAATAGAATTTGCAGCCAGAAATTGTGAGTACTACTGAGATAACTTTTACAAAAAATTAGTTCACTTTATTTGTAAATTTAATGGCTATATTGTATTACATGTCCAGAACTTGGGGCTGTAGATGGAAGCAAATAAATGGTAAGGATTATTTTAAAGGCAGAAAAACATAAGACAGCTTTGTGGAGAAAAAAAACAGTCCTGGATTTTAGTTTCACTTACATCATTGCATTATTATTTACAAAAACTGTTTAAATATGTATATCCAAATAGTTAAGCTACCCAAACTTAGGCAAATGAGCCATCACATATTTATATTACAATAGAAATTAGTTTTAAATGATGTGCTTTGTTAAGTTATAAAATAATTTATCTAAGTTACCAGTTCTTCCATTCTTCTCCATTCAAATCTCCTTCTAGATGTGGCACTAGTCCCAAAGAAGTAACTTCCATGGGGCTTGGAAAGCTGAAGCTGATTTAAACTCTCAGAAGAAACATTGCAAAGGCAGTTACATAATATTTCCTCTGGAGCTATGGGGCAGCCAGTTTTTCATTGGCAGGAACTCCTGCTTCATCCTGTTTGCTGATTTATTCTAGGATTTTTCCTCCTCTTCCCATCCTCCAACTTTTCTTGTGGAGTGGTATTGGCACTCCATCTGCACAATGGCCAGTCTTTTAATCTTTGTCCTCCCTTTGAGAACAATTTGTGGCAAAAACAGAATAAGGAAGAGGATGGGATGTTGGCTCATTGCCATTTTTAACAACCCCAGTGAGTAGCTTCAGAAAGCAATGATCAGACCAAGAGGAAGGAGAGGATCCTTGCCAAATGATCAGACCAAGAAGAGGAAGGAGAGGATCCTTGCCAAGGGTTAAAATGTTTCATATGGTTGCAGCACATAGGGAAGGGGAAGAAGCCAACGGTTATACGGAAGGGGCCAAAATCTCTTCTCAAATAAATGCCTGCCATTTAAGCCTCAAACCACAAATACAGCAGGTTCCAAAAACAGTAACCTATTTGCTCTGAACTAGTGTAAAAATAAATGTATTCTTATACACCAGTTTGTAAATTAAATACTTTCATGTTTAGTAAGCAAGACTCTTTCACATTAGAATACTAAACAACGTCAATAGAAGGTGAAAAACAAAGCAAGATATCAACCATCCAAGGTAGCAGCACATGTCTCTTGGATTACTACGAAGAATGTGCTATGGTTTTGTATGAGGTCTGTTCCACATACATTGCCACACTGCTTTGGGATTAGTGTTAATCATGGTGGGCGAGAGTAGTTTATATTTTAGCTTATATATAGCTTTGTGTGTGTGTAAGAATACTTTAGAAGGGATAAAGAATGAGGAGAAAGGATACTTGCATCTTGCTGCTTTTGCCTTTATTAAAACAGCAACACAGAAAAGATGAGGGTTCCACTGCTTGCCTTTTGAACATTTTAAAAACACAGCAGCAGAACTTGTGTTTTAACAGCAAGTGTAGGAAACTGTATCTGCAGGTCTATTCCAAATGATCAGTATGGACAAACATAAGCCTGTCCCGGGCTTGATTGACAAGGATCTGGCTGTGACATGGCAAGTAGCCTCGATCATTCCCACTCCTGGTATAAAATACTAATCTCATAGCTAGCAAGGATACAAAACAGGTGGGCTTGCCAAGGCACCTTGCAGGAACTTTCTCTCAGGACACCTCCAGCGATTTCCCTCCTAAAGAGCCCTTTTATTCCTCCAAGACATCGGGCTATTTCCACAGCTGCCCACAGTGGGCAAGGGCAGGCAATTTTTCCCCCCAAGCCACTTCCCCTCTCAACTTTTAACAGCTGCTTTCGGCTTCCTTCTCCTCTAAGGCATCGTTATATTGAATCTGACATATGTTTGCAGATAATTCTGGATGGTGTAGAGATAATTCCTTTATAGGAAACAGATTTAAAGCGCAGGCAGCTCAAGGAACTGTCTGAAGTGGTTTCCACTAAATGACATTTGCATGCGCGGTTTTCTTTCCAGCATCACTCTTTCCCTTTCCCGAGACTGGCCTTAGGTCTATCTGCCTCCCCACTCAAGTTTCCCAAGGGGAAAGGTCTCGGGAGCCAGAAAACAAGTACTAACGAGAAAGCCAAAGCGAGGGGGAAAAAAAGAACCTCGCGACGATCCTCATCCAACAAGCCTCAGGCAAACGGCCACCTCACGCCAGGCCTCCTCGTCGCCATAGCAATCCCGACCTCCTCCGATGACGTCGCTCTCTCCCCGCGTTGCGCTACTCGGCTTTTGCGGCAACTCCGCTGCTTTACGGCATGTGGTTTTTTTTTTGTCTCCTGGGCTGTCTGGCGCGGCAGTTGTTGAAAGGGGTACGGTAAAAGCGGGGTTCTGGGCAACTCTTCTGTTGTTTAACGGCGTGCTAGTGTAAAAGCCGAGTGTCTCTGTGTCTAGCTGTGTGTGTTATGTGTAGGCGGCTTGCTTTTCAGATTAAAAGATACGTAACCCAATTGGGAGGCAACGGAGCAAGTCAAAGTGAAAGGCCTTTTCTGGGCTCTGCATAAAGTCGGTTATTTAGAAACGGAAGAGCTTGATGCGCACTGAAGAGTGAATGGACTGGAAATAGGTTTAAATGGGGTTCTCAGTGGAGATACAGTGCTTTGAATTGAGTTGAGGATCATCGCCATCGTCATTATAATGAGCCCGATTCCCAGTGAAGATTTAGAAAGCAAAAGAGGGGGAAACGTGAATCAAATCCACGGCAATTAAATGCAAAGTTAATTTCGTTAAGAAGGCCCTTAAACTCTTCTGCCCGTCTACAAATTACGGACTAGTTATGCCATCTGCAATGAACTGAGAGTTGTGATGTAATTGCTGTTCTAGGGGGAAAAATTGTTGAGGCAGATATACTTCATGCACCAGCACAGCATTGTAAAAATATGTTTTAAGTGCTTCAAGGATATTGTGCTGTTTTAAGCATAGTGGTGCTAATTGAACGGAAAGTGAAGTAACTTCCTTGGCAACGATTGCAATGAGACAATTGTATTCCTTTCTTCTGATCTTTGGCTAACTGAGCTTGTGGTTTACCTACCTATTTTAATACACTACTATGCAGAAAGATCTACCTGTAATGCAGTTGTCTTACGTGTTGCTTTTTCTGATTATGATGATCAATTTATTTTATAAAGGCTAAAATTACAAGCTTGGAATAAGTTGCAAGATGGATATAGAAAGAACTTAACAAATGCAACAGAATTACACCTGTAGATGAACTTCTGTAACAAAAAGGCAAAACTGGGAATAATGTATTGT
>JANHZU010002780.1:74604-91086 GCA_032468055.1 Acrochordus granulatus | reverse complement strand
TGGAAAATTACAGAGTTGAACAGAATGTGAAGTTCCGCCTTTAGTAATTTGTACCTCTTAACTTCACTTCCTAATTCAATTTGTGGTGGCTTTTTGCCTGTTCAGAAATCTAGCACTAAGGAACATATCAGCTAGAATCATATGTGGAATCTGTTCCAATCCAAAAGCAACTTCAGATCTTTGTAATCTCACCACACGAACAGTACCAGCTTAAAGGTACTAGTGATAGATTGTTGAAATTATACTAAAACTAGGGCATTACTACCGAAGTCCTTTGTATCTTTGCAAACCAGCTCTGGTAGGACATGGGTCCATTCATTCTGAGAATTGTTTTTTTATTTTTCCAATTTATTTAAACTGGATCAAACTGGGCTTTGGATCTCTGGAGGCAGTTCCTAGAACAAACTCTTGCTTTTACTTGCTTCCAGACTCCAGTGAAGTACTCCAGGATAAATAACCTAGCACCATGTGCACAAGCTAGCTCCTTGCAGAAGAAGAGAAACAGCCTCTTGCCAGTTTCGTCCCTGCTGTCTTTTGGACTCGTGTCTGGAGAAGAGCTTCAATGATTTATACTTAAGTCAAAACTGGGTCAACCTTGCTGCTTTCCAAAATGAAATTCCTGAAGTCTGTCTGCATGATTTAGGATTTAGCTCCCACTCTTCCTGACAATCTTCTATAACATACAACCGTTGTTAGAGATATTGGGGGAAAGGACTTCCATCAAATTGTTTACATAGCGAGTGGACATTTTTTCTACTTCTGTTGTCCTTTACTGCATTTCTCAACCTTAGCAATTTTAAAATGTATGGACTTAAACTTACAGATTCCCCAGCTAGCATAACTATACTGATGTTATACTGGCTGGGGAAATCTGGAATTGTTCCACACTTTTTAAATTGCTAAGGTCGAGAAATATTGACTAGAAAGTTACAGTATGTATCTGCAATTTGGAACTGAGAAGCTACCCTTTGTTTTTAACTGGGAAACAGGCTCTGAAGATGATTGGCTTATGATGTTGATTATATCATTAGGATTCCAATAGCTTTTGGAAGAATTACTTCCTCTACTTGGGTGGCACTCCTTGCACTGAGCAGTTCTTTATGTAAGCTAACAGGTCTGTGCACCAAAGATGGGTCCTGTCAGGACTTGCACTTCTCTATTTGAACAAATATTTTTTATAGGGAGACTCAGCTGGAAGAATATTTAGAAATTTGGACTCCGTGTACTCATTTGCATATTCATTTTATAATGTGAATCATTTAATTAGATGACATGAATGTATCTGTGATACTAGTTTCGATGGAGAAATTTTTTTACAGGATCTTTCCTGTCTTCATTTTCTCCCTTTCTATCGTTATAATTTAATCATAAGACCTTCTAATGTCACTAAGTGCAAACTTACATGAAAACAGATGTACCAAGCCTTATTCTTTCAATACCTCATTCATTCTTCCAGTTTCTCTGTCAGCTTTGCCACTAAAATAAAGTTAACTGAAGGTAAAGATTTCTCAGTCATCTATGCTTCAAATAAGCAGCAAAACATTTTAAGACAAAAAGAAAAGAAGTGCAATTGCCATGACTAAACCTCCAGACAACAAAGTTAATTGTATTTTTTACTTAGATCTTGGGTTATGAACTTTGATCAGACCTAATGCTGGTCTTAAAGCTCAAGCAAGGTGCTGTAAGTCTTGGTGGGCATTGATATGGAATATATATGATCTACTAGCTATGTGAAAAGTCCAGTTGAAAGCCAGCAGTTAAGGTTGATGATGATGCTGAAATAAACATCTAGCTTACTATTTTGCTCATTACTATAAGTAAGCTTTGCTACGCAATTTCAGAAAAAGTAATACACTTATACAATTATTATATCTATGAAACCTGTCTGGAAATCCTGGAAAGTGCAGATTTAAGACTGACTACTGGAATGTTTGGAAATGGGTTTTGAATTAACAAAACTGCTGAATTCAATTAAACAATTGTAGTTTCAGGGATTGGTATTGAAAGGTACCTTAGAACTATTGCCAATACATGGACCTTCCTAATCTTTTTCCTCCAGCTCCTTATATTCTAAGTGAGTGAAAAATAAAAGACAATGGGAAGTTAATTCTAACATATCTTGCCTTTTCCTCTTGATGGATGTAACACCAATTGGATTCACACACACAAAAAAAAAACGAATTGTGAGAATGGTTATCTAGGAAAAGATGGAGGTACATATGAAAAAGAAACCATCTTGGCAAAGGATCCTCCCTCCCTCAAACTCTGTAATTGGCAACATACCTAACTTTTCTTTTTTGCATGTCTTACTAAACTGGATGGCACTAATCTTATAGTAATTCACATAATCTTATAGTGTCCATTTTTCTATGACCACTACTGATTGTAGTAAAGTCACTTTAGAAAGAACATTACCAATGTTCCCTAAGTTAACTTACATTGGTGCATTCTTCATTAGTGGGATTGGCTCTATTCTGATGTCAGAAATTCAGCTGTTTAATTGAAGCATTTTAGAGCTGTTAATGGTAGGTAATATTGAATAAGATCCTGCTTACTTTTTGTGAAAAATGTTGTTTATACAGGGATAAGACTCATAATGTCTGTCTATTCATAGCTCATTATAGGGATGTTAAACTTAGGCAGTTATTTATGACATTTTGGAACCATCCATCTCCTTCACAGAGGAAATCTGTATCTAAATTTATGCCACTAGTTAAGCTATCCAGGGTAGTCATTAGTTAATGTCCACACAGTGACCATTCAAAGTTACGATGGTGGTGAATGAGGGGGACTTACATTGGGTCCCAATAGTTGACTTCATTATATGTCCTTGCAGACATGTGATTGTGATTTAGGAGCTTGGCAATTGCCTGCAATTATGACGTTGCAAAATCCTGCAGTCATGTGATCACCATCTGCAACCTTAATTGCTGGCTTTCAACAAGCAAAATCAAAGGGAAAGGAGCAGGAGGTTGCAACTGTGTAGAATTTACCTAACAATGGCAACTGGGATGCCAGAACTGCCATTGTAAGTCGGTGCAGTCATGTGATATCATGCCTTATGACTACTTAGCAATGGAGTTCCCAGTCCCAATTACCATCGATAGGTGAGGATCCCTGTAATATGATTTCTGGTTGAGTGCATTATATAACTAGTAGCCTAATGGTCAATAAATGATTACTTCAGTACTGAGTGTATTATGACAAATGTAGCCAAGAGTGGTTTATTCAATAAAATTTTATTAAACAAACCATGGTTTAATGTACTGCATGAGCCAGGTCTGGAGCCTGGTTTGAAGGTGGCATGTAAATATTCTAATTCATCACAATATAGACATACAGTGAAATATAAACACATCAGTTCTGGTTTTAGTCAGGACATAAGAATTAAAGTTATTAGTAGAATGCTCTTTTCTCAGATGAACCGTTTCAACCAGCCACATGCTTTTAGAAAAACTGGAAGCATGAAAATAACTATTCACCTAATTTTTGTTCCATGTCTGTTATACAGATATATGTGGTTCTGAATGTAGTATTCCATTTTATTGTCATTTACTTTTTATCCCAGAAACCTAAGGTGGTCTATATCTTCTCCATGTTATCATGAGCTATGTGTCTGAAGATTTGAACCCCAGTATCTATATACTTTATTCTTATTATTTTAGGCCACATTAGACTGGACTAATCACTGCTACTAAATGTAAGTGCACTTAATTTTATTTGTATCAAAAGTTCCCTGGTATTCCGGTGAGGATTTGTGGTGAGCTAAATGACCCTGAAGTAGTCCCATTGTGATGCATATTGGTGGCTAGGGAGCAAATTCTGGCCAGTTAAGTGTCTCCAGGAAAAAGAGATATCATGAGATCACCTGTCTGTGGTGTGGATAGCAGTTCCTCATGAATAAACTACAGGAACTATGGTTAGTTCATGAGTCGAGTGATCAGCCATAATGCAGCCAAGATGGACATAAGGTTCGCTGAGCCTTGTTTCTTAATCATATTCAGACATTACTTCTTAACTGCTTTTTAGTTATTAGGAAATGAGTGATAGGTTTTAGAGCACTGGATAAGTTCCCTTCCTTAGGAAAGAAATTTTAAACACAAATTTTGGGACTTAAAAAAATTGTGGGAGAATACATAGCAAAAGATTATTAGAACACTGATTTTGGAAAATTACAAATGGACTAAAGGTCCAGAAAGATTTGAAAGTAAAAGGAAGAAATATAAAGTTGGTTTATTTGGTCAAGATTAAAACAGATACATTATCTCTATAACCTTTAATGGAGTTTTAGTGACATCAGAACTGAAATGACAAAGTTTAATATATTTATATATTTTTCTTTATTAAATTCTTATTTTTTCTTATTTGCACCTTTTAATTTTTAATTTGTATTAGATATCTTTTTAATTGCAGTGTTTAATAAAATTATGAAATATTTATATCAAAAGCTCCTACCCATACTAATGTGCACTTGGTGAGATCCATAATTAATTAGGTATTTTGTGCTTTTGTATCAAAATATTTTGTGTTTGTCAGTCTGCCTATAAACTGACAGCAACCTAATTCTGGTCACAGAGATGCAGATCATGAGGCAGCAAATTCCAGTTTCACTGTTGAACTTGTTTGGAATGGCTGTTGTTATGCTTCATCAATTAAGAGGACAAAAAGATATGCTGCTCCATGCCACTTGAATTTCTAATGTTGGTCCTATCAATGCAAGTAAGATAAAATAAAACATTCATTCATTAATTCATCCCAGTCAGTCTGGATTCTGTAACCAGAGAATGTCAAAAATTAAATGCAATTATATTATCCAATTGCCTTGCACCCCAATGGCAACTGAAATTTTATGCTTTAAATTTAAGGCAGAAGTTTCCAGAAAAGTTTGTACCTGGCAGAATTAGTTGAGTAAATTGAAAGCAAAGCTGATAGGATAGCAAATTTATTTCAAGTAAAGGAAGATATCTAATTACCATGGGAGTTCTGATAAGAGCTTCTGTAGTTTCAGTCCTCTAGAAAATATTTCAGAATTATGCAAAACTTCTCAATGCAGGCAACTATTTATCAAGTGTGAACCGATCACTGTATGAAAATCCTTATGTGGTAAACCTATCTGAGATAAATTGAACAATTCATAACTTCACTGAGGCAGATGTGAGGCAGATATTTATGACTAAATTGACTTTCTCAGGAAATGAGTCTGAAAAAACAAGATGAATAGTGATAAATTAATACTGAATGCTAACCCTTTCTGACATGTATCACTGATTCCAGATGATATCTATCCAGGATATTATTTAAAAAAAAAATGAAACTGCTGAGCTTTCAACAAGGATAGGTAACTTCTTTCTCGGTTTGGTTTCTGTATCAAAGAATTAATGCCTGGCCAAACTAATGTTATAGTATAAAAAAAGTTTCAGGACCAGTAACTTTTTTTCCCTAAACAAATTGGTAGATAAATTAATAAGCAGTGTGTGTGACTTCTGCAAAGGTAACTACTAACTCTTTCAGAGATTTAAGAAATTATAAAGAATATCAAGGTGGGGCATGGTGACTGAGCAGCTAAGACACTCGGCTTGTTGGCCAGAAGGTCAACAGCTCAAGTTTGAGTCCCAAGCACCACAATATAATGGGATAAGTTCCTGTTACTTGCTCCAGCTCCTGCCAGCCTAACAGTTTGAAAAAATGTCAGAATGCAAGTAAATAAATAGGTACCACCTTTGGTGGGAAAAGTGACAGTGTTTCAAGCATCTTGGTGTATAGTCATGCCAGTCACATGACTACGGAAGCAAACACTGGCTCCCTTGGCTGTGAATTAGAGATAAGTACTACCCTCTAGAGTTAGCCATGACTGGCAGGGGAAACCATTAACTTTTTTTTAAAGAACACCAAACAAATTTCTCCAATGGGAAAGAATAGTAGATAAAATTGAAATTGTATTTCAATGTAGGAAGTTTAAATTGTTGCAGTTCAAAGTAAAAATAAATAAAGTCCTAAATGCATTTATCTCAGATATGATAACTGACAAGGAAATTATTCATACATTGTACTACTTTATGGTTGTTTTAGCCATGAATTGTTAAGTGAGTCATGCCAGCTAGTTTCATTATGGTATAAAACATGATTAACAAACCACAACAATTATGTTAACACATCTCACTAAACCTCAAACAAACAAACAAGCACTAATTAAAAATTAGTGGCAATTTTAGGCGTAAGAACAGAAATGTGTTTAAATACTTTAATAAAATTATTTCCTTCCTCCACCACCCATTCTGCTATAAAATTCATTGTGGCATGTTCTAAGAGCACTTTAAGAAAATAGACTGGACATTATTTATGGGTTTTTTTTGGAATTTAGTTCTTGCTCTCTTCCACTTATGTTTACTGTAAAAATCAGTGATCACTTGGTATGAATGACAGAGTTCAACAACATGGTTATGAATAATGCTTCATTTCTTGCACAGGAGAATGCTTTGTATATGCATCTCTTTTCCAGAAGGAGATAACTTTAGATTATCATCAACTCCCTGCCAAAATATCTGACTGATTAGAAGGTACATATGTAATTTGATTCTGTTCCCATGCTACATGTCATCCTCTCAGTCAAAGTGTGCTAAAGGTTTTATCGTTAGTACTGACTTAGTCTGATTCTTCAAAACCAGTTGGGGAAGAAAAACTTTCATATTCCACCTCCAACACCCCAAAAAGTCTCCCCTTTATGCAAAACAAAACAGATTTATTATTTCCAAACAGAAAGAAACAAAATACTGTACTATTTCGCTCATGACTTCTGAAGCCAAATAATATTCTGGTCTTAAGATGGAAGAAGATTCCTAAGTTCGTTCCTGGTAGAAAAGTGATGTATACAAATTTTCAGCTTTCTCGGCTAACTAAATGTGATACAGGATTTTTTTCCTTTTATTAATTGCAGAAAAAATTGCATATTGCTAACTGATGATTGACTCCCACTGTTTTTACCCTGTAAAGGAAATTTATGCCATAAGATTGGAGTAATTAACCTATCACCCCGACCTAGTGAATGTTGTTCAGAAGCACTGGCTAAAGAAGGCAAACATTAAAAGGATACAGTACATATAAATGTATTCCAAAGGCATAATAAACAAGTATCTAAGATTGTCAATACAGAATCTGACCTGTTCTTCTAAAACACAAACATCTGAAAACCTCCAACAAATGCCACACCCTGAAACATTTCCTAAGTTGGCGTATAGGCAAGGTTATGCAACAACTGAGAGCATAATTGTCTTTGATAGTATTTATTTGTTGTGAATATCATAGGAGATTTCAGCAAATGTGCAACTTCTTCATTTAATGACATTCAGCTTGCTCTCTGGTCTGAACTGTAGGAAGGGCTGAATGAGTAATCCTTTGAAGTGAGAAATGATACATTCCTTTTTAGTAACAGACATGGAGAAATGGGTCACGATTTATTAATTCAATATATCTGACTCACCTACAAAGACTTCCATTTGAACACTTCTTGGTGTCATGGCATAACTCTGATAAAAAAACTGGTATAAGTTGGCATATATCCAGTAGGTCATTATGATTCCTGCATGATTCAAGTCATGATTGTGACCTGATTCAGTTATCTTAAACTAGGTTTTACATAACTTTGGTTTTGATAAATAACAAATGGCAGAATTCACGCATCTCACTGAGCTATTAATCATGGTCCACCATAATTAATTTTACATTATGCCAAAGCTGAACTACACTGCAGCTTGATATGATTTGCAAATCTAGCTTTTAATTTTCGAAAGGACAGGTATGTCTTTTTCCTGGTCTTACTATAAATGACTTCCAATCAGTAGAAATGATGAACCTTGTGCTCTGTCAAGTAGACAAAGTCTAAATTACATGCTCTGCCACTGAGCTGTAAGTCTCAAATATCCTTGCTTAACAAGCATGTCTAGTTTTGTGCATTGCCAAGATATGCAGAACTAAATCAAGGGCTTTGGTGTGCAGCAGCTGATTTGAACTGGGAACCAGTTCTACTGGAACACCAAACACTTGAGAGGTTCCTAGAAAAAGATTAGTAGTGGCAGCTACAGTTTGTAAGAATCTTCTCACAGCTAAAAAAAAGGCTGTGCTTTGTTAGATGCAGATATAGGCATATCCAGTCCCCGTACTATTTTCAAGGTTCTTCATCTTGAAATCAGATTCTTCAATTTTTGTGAAAGTGCCTCCTGGGTTCCATGCCCTATTCTCTGCTCCTTTGTGTATATAGCTGCTCTTATTTGGCTACAATCTTAAAACAACCCAAAACATTTTAGGTATCTATTAAATCAACAACTATTAGAGACAATAATTAAATATGCAGTAATTCTTGGTAAGCCTAGTGCCTGATTATTTGCATTACATTTGTATATTTAAATTCATATTTTTAATACTACATATTGAACTAACTTCTTTCTTCAATATCAGAGATTCTGTGAACAAATGGGAAAACTGTCTGGGACCTCAGCCCACATTTCCAATCGTCCATCACTTCCAATACTCAAATGATAAAAGTTACTGATTTTTTTCTACCTGGTAACTGCGTAAAAATTGCTCACAAAAATGTGTATTGAGGGAAAAAATGAGTTCTGGTATAGGCAAACTTTGCAATGTGAATTATACTGGCAAAAATCTTCAGAGACCTCTAGGCCATTTCCAAGTGACAGATTATGGAAAGGTTGAATATTTAATTGCATGAATGTTTAGCTGAAGAACTAAGAAGGATTAGACTAAAGTCACAGCCACTGACCATTCGCAAGTAAAGATACCCATTGAAGTTTGTTTTTACCCCCAAATTTCCTTTAGCAAAATTCTACTAGTATTGCTATATTACCTCACAGACAGTTTTCTCGTATTCCTTGTTGAACTGCAGCAGGACAGCAAACATCTCCCCTCCCAAAAAAAAGAGCATATTTTCTTTCATGTTTTCTGTAGTTCCCTACTGATGTCAGTGATGCTCCACTGAATCCTGCATGAGATATACAATGAAACACAGATCACAGGATTTGGGTTGAATGGCACTTGGCAGGAGGCCAACACTGCATTCATCTCCACTGAAATTATTTCAGATGTTAATGCATGAGAACGTGCAGTTAATTTTCACAGCATCTCTTCGTGTTAATGGAGACAAAGGAATTCTCCCATCAACTGCACTGAAAGTGGCCTTTAGGAGACTTCCCTTCAGAGGAGCCTTTATATTTAAAGCCCTTTAAGAGATCTATTGGGACCAGGAAGCGTGCCTTCTGCCCTCTGGAATGAACTTCCGTGTGGCTCCCATCCTGTTGGCATTACGAAGCCTTGCAGACCTGGCTGGCCTCCCAAGCCTGGGGCTGAGGTGGCAGGCTGGGGAAGTCTGCTGGACATGTTGTACGTGTGGGTGCTCTGGGCCAGCTTGACCATCTTTGTTTTTTTTAATCTTTATTGATGTGGTAGAACCATTGGCTAAAGGGGAGAAGGCCACCATAGGGGGAATAAAAAGACATTAAAGCTTAGGGTCTCTTCAGGGAGGAAATGTTTTAAGGTCAAACCCTTGGGTCTACAGCGGCTGTTTCCCAAGGGAAAACAGACAAGACTGGTGAGAATTCTTGTAAACTGGTGATCAACAATAAAGAAACCTCTATGACCTACTCTCGAGCTGTTCTGGTTGCTGACACTTGACAACTGTATTTTAACATTTTTTTATTGTGAGCTGTCCAGAGTCAGTTTAGAGTTGGGTGGTGCCTAAACTGAACTGAATTTAAATTATTGCCCCCTCCCCCACAATCTTGTAACAGTATTGAATTCCTTTGAGAAACCCCACCTAATTCCTTTTCCTATGTAATATGCTGAGTTATCTTCCCTGAGATCAAAAGTTATTTTATTCTTAAACAGAATAGCCACTTATGCTTCTGGTCTCTGAATATGTTTTTAATAAAAAAAAAAAAGTCCCAGAAATACTATGAATGAATGAATGAATATCTCTATAATGTCTTCAAGAAAACTATTCTCTCACTGCTGGAATAAAAGATAGTAACTCTAATTTCATTATAATCTTTTGAAACAAATTGCTCACAAACTGAGTACTGGGGAGTAATGTACAAAAAGTAATCCAGATATAGCCATGTGTGTTTTTATGTAGATTGCTCACCTGAAACTAAATATTCTTAGAGTTTAGAAGACTAGCACATATTTATATGGGATGGGAATCAGACTTGCAATTGGAGAAAATTATAATGCATATATTTTATCACTCCTTATTTATTTCAAACCCTCAGTTTAGCAGGCTAATAGAAAAGAAGCATCTATATACTACTAAAGCTCTTGAATCTGTTTGTAACCTTCAGTTGAATGAAATTGTGCATCATAGGTCAAAAGTGTTTGAAACAAGGTACTGCAAATGGGCTTATAGAATGTGTCCAAATTCTGGGAACCATCATTCCTATGAGACTGTATATTGGCAAAGTTGTGGCTGAATCATCATGCCTTCTGACTATACTTCCTAGAAACCCGTAAATTGCGTTGGTCTTAATCAGCTGGAGGCAAAGCCCAACAGGCAAGCAGCAACTGGCTGCTTTGGAACCAAAGCTCAAATCTGAAATCTCTTAATGGTGGTCAGCAACAAGGGAAGGGAGTAACTCGGCTGCCTGGTAAGTGGAGCTGGCCAGGGTGAGTCCTCCTCCTTCCTGGGAAGGAGGAGACTCTTGGGAACATGCCAGGATGGAGGGGGGTGCCATTTTCTTCATGACCTATAGCTCCCTTTGTCCCCCATCCCCCCAGCAAAGTGGGCAGGCAGTTCTACTGGGTAGGTAAGGAGGAGAGGAGTGATTTCCAACACTCTCTGCCAGCTTTCTACAAGCAACATCAATGGGGAAGCAAGCAGAAAGTCAGAAGACGTTCCTGCTCCCACTGCTTTTTTGCCCATCCATGGTCAGTTTCTCTGCTTAGGTAAGGAAATATCTCTGAAAGGATGACCTAGCAGATCATAGGTGATCTAGTTATCCATTGAAACTTGAACGTCTGTTAAATTGTACATGGAACTTTTTGAGCCAAAAACACACTTGTACAAGATATTTTTTTATTTATTTGACAACTGTGAAAAACACTTTTGTGGAGAAGCAGAAAACACTGGCAGATATAACAATAACAAAATATGTTATTGCCTGAAATTTGGACAACGCTCTTGATACAGTAGATTCATTCCATTAAATGCAAAACCTGCTAAACTGAGTTTATTAAATCAAAGGTTTATTGAGTACCTTGACTTAAAAATCAGAAAGCTTTTGTACAATTATCATGACTAATTATTTTTCTTTCTATTCTAAAAGTTTTAGTTCAGATTATTTCTTCTAAATTAATGGTTACTACCATATTACTGTAATTAAACCAGTATCAGTGCTATCCAGTAATAAAATTCTTGATTTTTTTTCAGAACTACGTCTATGGAACATGGAGAGGAAAAGTCTTTCATTCTAGTTCTCTATGCATATCCAATTATCCTCCAAAGTGACAGAAAAAGCTCTGGAGCAGATTTAGGGAATGCAGGTAAGCAGGCAAGAGAAAGTTCTATTGTGCAAATAGAAATTCATTCACATGACCTTGGATTTCACCCAACAATTAATTTAAAAAACCCTTAAATTCTCACTCATCAGATATGGTGACATGAACAATTCAGGCTTGAGCCTGAGTTGAAAGGCAACTGGTAGACTGAGCAAGGCTGGAGTCCTAACCAGTCAAGCCCATCAGATATTTTTAAGAAGGGCTCTTAGGAATTACCCCATATGCTCTTGGACTGATTTGCAGTTTATGGGAACAGAAGAAACAGGAGTTCTTCTAAACTGGTTGCCTGAAACTTGGAGAGCGGGAAAGAATTGTAGTCCAACTCTTGCCTTTTTATCTAGTGTTGCAAATCTGATACTTTTTTTTCACTATTTGCTTTTTCTTTTTATCTTTGGAATGCTAAAGCTCAGTTCTGCTTGAAGCACATTTTGTTTCCCTTTCCTGAATCACAATATTTTTGGGTTGTGTTGAAAGGCTTATCTGCTTCTAGAAGATTTATAGGCAAGGAAGTGTGAGTGGCAGTTTTATTTCCTTTCCGAAATGTGATTGGAATATTTGGAATGCCCAGCTGCCAAGCTATCTGTAAGGTGTCAAATTTTTGGAAGAAACAGAGTTTTTGAAGTGAAAAAATATTATTCACTTCAGCATTTTGTACTGCTTCATTTTTGCAAACTCCATTTTTTTCCTTCTTTATTTACTTAATTCTTTACTGGGGATTGGTTGTTACCTGATAATGTTGGCATGTGAGACGGAATGGACTGAATTAACTTTTCATCACCTGGACTAAAAGGCTGATACTGTTCTGTATTTTCTTTTTTTCTGGCTGTTAATATATTAGAGGAGAAGACATGGCTGAAGAAAAAAGCTGTTGAGGCAGATTTTGAATGAAATTCAGAAATTAAATGAAAATATAGAGACTGAAATCGAAGTTTGCATCAGAAATTTGCAAGCAATGTTTGAGAAAAATACACAATCTAAATGTGACTTTAGTAGGAGAAGATTATTTGCTTGGGGATACTATAATCTGTAAGAAAATTTATTGTAGGACAAAAACATAGACCTATTTTTAAAGGGAAAAATAGAAGGTAATATTGGAAAAATGGAGAAAATTATAAAATGAATCAGTTTGAAGTTAAACTCATGTAAATAAAGGGAAAAATGGGAATCTTTGGTTTAAAAGTTGAAGAAATAAAGTTGCCAGAGGAAAAGTTTGCATTCAGTCACATACTGCTGGTTTTAGGGAAGAAAGGGATTTCTTTCAGATGGGGAGGGTCCCTGGAACAAACAGTTAAAAGTAAAGATGGAATAAATTAGTGATTTAGACAGACCTGATAGAATGAATGTGATTTTAGTAGATTTGGTGATACTATAAATCAATGTGTAAGAAAATTTATTGTAGGACAAACATTGTAAAAATGTTTTCAGGAGAATTTTGTTAATAGTAAAGAACAACCTTGTTGAAAGAAATTTTAACAAGGCTTGTGGGGATGGTTCAGGATCCAGGTGGTATATTTGAATTTACTAATTCAGTATATATAGGAGGTACAGTGGTGTAGCAGTGGTTGTGCTAACCAGAAATGGCTGGCACTCTGGTTCGATCAGCAGCTCTTCATGACATGGTGAACTCTCATCACTCGCCTCCAGCTCCTGCCCACTCAGCAGTTCGAAAGCACATAAAAACAGGCAATTAGATAAAAACGGGTACCACTTCAGTGGGAGCTGGCTGGCGACAGCGGGAGCGGTGAGTCGGAGTTGAGCAGTGAGTTGGACTTCCCTCCCACCAGAGGCAGAGCAGGAACTGCAGAGGATGCCCTGGATGCGAACATCGCCAGCCAGCAAGGGGGGGGAGGTTAGCAACATACTAATGTATCAATAGCTAATTGATGTAGGCCGCCAAGAGTCTTCAGAAATTGGCAGCATAGAAATGTGTTAAATAAATAAATATAAACATTGTTTTGATATGTGAGGTTTTAACATGCTGTGGATTGTATATGGATATTCATTATGTCTCAGATATTGCCACTGAAGATTTTATTGTGCCTGATCCCATATGAGGCTTTCTATAGGAGAGAGATGAGGAAGACTGCAATATGTTTATACTGATAATCCTTCTGGAAGAAGACAATTTAAAGAAGATGCTATCTGATTAGAAATCGCTCTAGAACTTTCTGCTGATGAATTAGAATGAATCTTCGTGGATGAAATTGATGATTCTGGAATAAGTGTACGTTTAGATGAAATACTGTGTTAATTAAAATTTAGTATAATTAAATATAGATATATAGTGATAGCAAGGTATTGATTATAGAATATAGTTTTTATTATGCTGATTTGATTAGATACATAGGGAAACATATCTCTCCTTTTGTATTGAATTATGGATAGAGATTCAATCAGAGTTGGGTTGGGAGTGATGGAAGGGTTTGTACATTTTTCGGAGGGACAATGTCTCTGTATTTACTTTTTAGACTTTGTTATTGTCATTTGTTATATTTTTGTTATTGTTTTATTGTTGTATTTTATTTTGTTGAAAATACAAATTAAAAAACTTTAAATTCTATGCAATAAAAATACATTACATAAAAATACTTCTTAGAATAGCAAAAAAAATCTGATAGTGTAACAGATGGTATCAAAATCACTCCTCCCAAAAAGTCTGAAGTTATCTTCCAAACTTCCAGCTAAATTTAGATACTTGAGAGTTTCATGATGAGGACAATATAAAGTCTTGGATGTTAAATGTGCTATATTTCTGTGAAAAGGATTGTTCTGCATGCATAAGGACAGAAGAGCTTTACTGGTTCAGGCTGTAAGTCCAATTAGTCCAGTAAACAATTGGATGTAACTGGGAAGTTCACAAATCTGGACTGGACTTTTCCTTTTCCTTCCCATCAACCAATTATTAGACCCTGTTATTTAGTAGCAGGTATAGTAAACAACAATTAGTAGCCTGATAGCTTGATTGTTGAATCTATCTAGTACTTTTTAAAAATTATCTAATGGATAAGCTCAAGTTTTAATGCTATCAGAGAGGGAGGAAACCTTTCCTTCTGTGTTATTTGTGCTTACACAATCTCACCCACCTTCATTCCAAGTAATGAAACCCAATTGCTGTAAGATTTCCTTATAGGAGATTTACTCTACCTCTGATCATTTTGGTTGTCCTCTAAATCTATATTTTGAAAGGATACATATACAGATTTGTATAAGGACATTATAATGTTCTATTTTCAGTTTCCTTCCTAATTATTTCAAGCATGAATTTGCCTTTTTTTCCTCCTCTAACAGCAGTTGACATTTTCATGAAATGGTCAACTATGACTCCAGGTTCCCTTTCCCTTCCTACTGCAAGGTTAAAGCCCATCAAAATACAGGTGAACACATTTTGTGTCAACATAAATATTTTATGCTTCTCTACATTGAATGTTTGCCATTTTGAAAATATTCACTTCATCCAAATAACCTGTTTTAGATAACTTCACAATCTTTTTTTATTGTATTTCCCCATAAAGAATCAAACCAAACCCCTGGTTTGTGGGGTGTCTCAAGGCTCAACATTTTCACTCCTCCTGTTTAACATCTATATGAGGCCACTGGAGAAGATTATCCATCCATCTAGTATGATGATGATAGTTGTACATTTGAACCCCTTACCAACTGAACAATATCATTAAAGTTTTGCCACAAGGTCTGGAAGTTTTTGAGAGGAAGTGAACGGAGGTCTGGAAGTTTGAATAGGGAGAGACAATATAAAGGTCAGCCTAAGAAGATCTGGTAGGCTTGGGTTTTTGAGTTCCTAATTTTGGAGATTTGCTACCTTTAACCCTGAGTCAGAATGCACTGTCCTGCTCAAAACTTATACACAATTAGGAGGTCGTTCTAAAATCGAATCTCCTACTTGAGGAGCAGGTGACAGCTGTAGTTAAGAAGGACATTGCACAGATTCAGTTTGTGCTCCAGTTGTGCCCATTCCTGCTTCAAGAGGACACTCCTTCCAGTTGCTTATGCCTTAGTCACCTTGCAATTGGACTACCAGAACATGTTTTACCTGGGGATGCCTTTGAAGACCATCTAGAATCTGCAGTTAGCACAGAATGCAGTTCAAGAGCAAAAGCGGTGATGGGCAAATTTTTTTGTAACCATGTAACAACCATACTACACGAGCTACACTGGTTGCTAGTTGGCTTCCGGAGGTAATTCAAGGTATTGGTTATCACATACAAAGCTCTACATGGTTCAAGGCCTATCCATCCCATTTACTGTGACAGGATTAACCTGCTCTGGATCCTGTCAATTAAACAGGGCCATCTAGTAGCACCCCAGAGTGGGCCACCTCCATCACTGCATCTGCTCTTTGAACTGGATTTCACTGGGAATCCACATGGTTCTCATCTTGTCTTCTTTGTGGTATCTCCAGGCTTGAGACTAGGTGGTTCAGGTGGTAATTTTTTAGTAGTGAGTGCAGTAGGCATTGTGGGGCTTTCTTTTCTTTTTTTGGTGGCTTTCCTTCATATGCCACTTAAATTTTATCCTCTGTTATATATGGTATACAATTTACTGTGCTTTTAGTCTGTGAAGCCATCCAGAATCATTTGACAGTTGGCAGCCTAGAAGTATGAGCAATAAATAAAGCTTTATTTGTTCCTTATACCCACTTGGGCTTTGTGTTTTGTACAAATTTTATGCAACATCATCTCACATTTTCCCAAACTATTTTTAAATCTTTATTTTCCAGAGTTCAATGTTTACAAAATAGCTTTAATTTTTGATTCCCTAAGACCAACAGTTTAATTTCTGTTGCAATGAATCATCAATTAAAATATTTATATTTGTGTGTAATTTTGTAATTTGCTTTTAGATAAATTTCTTTTCCACTAATCCTGTCCGGATTTATTATATGTATGTATATGTGTGTGTATTTGT
>JANHZU010002780.1:24244-36507 GCA_032468055.1 Acrochordus granulatus | reverse complement strand
AGAGAGAAATCTGTATTTATAGTTCTTTCTCTCCTCTTTCTTTCTGAAAATGGCATAAAAAAACAATCTCATGGATGTTACACTATCAAGGATAAATATGCTTTGTATTTTATATACTCCGTGCTCATATTAAGTATCATTTCAAACATATAGAAAAGATGGATGCTTAATATTGCCTTGTTTTGAAGTGTGGCAAAGTGTATTTTGTCTTGGAAAAAAATATCATGAACCAATCTTTTCTCTCCATCAGAGGTGGCTGGATCCAAACAAGCCAATTAGGAAACAGTTGAAAAGTGAGCAAAATATTTTATTTACTTTGAATAAAAATCATTAATAAATTCAGATAAAATCCTAAGTAAGCTAAAATATCAATTCCTTATAAGATGTTTTGGTTCATTTTAGGAGGATCACCTCACAATTTAAACTTCAGAGTCAAATTTTTTGTAAGCGATCCTAGTAAGCTTCAAGAAGAATATACACGGTATCTATCTTTTTTATTTTAATAAGTTACCTCTTTGTTTTATTATATAAAACGTAATGCTGTTGGTATTAAATATAAATTTGGTTTTATAGACAGCATTTTATAGTGTATCAGAGTTTCAGCTTAGAGAGTCCTAAAAGAAATCAATTTTCTAGATTTTTTTCAGTCACTCCTGAGTGGGCAGATCTATTGATGAGACGGAGGAGATAGGGTTGCAACAATGGTTGTTCCAACATAGGTCAATGTGAAATCCATAAGGTTCAGTTCTCTTCCCCATGCTATTTAATACCTACATGAAACCCCTGGGTAGGATATGTATCAGTTTACATATTATCAGTGTAATGGTGAAAATGAGTTGTGTATTATCATCCTAGGTATAGAGTCTCTCGGTACCAAGATAACATAAGCAATACTTTGAATTCAAAAGTATAAATACCAAGAGCCAGACAAAAGAAACTTTAACCAAAAGAAGCTTATGTAAAAAGGAAACACTTGCCTAAAATATGAAACTAAAACACAAAATCCCATTACGTATTAATCAAAATAAAATTCTGAACATCTAAACATTTTAAAGAATTCTCACTCTCAGTTCATAAATGGAAATAAGGCATTATCAAAGGTGCAGAGAGTATTGAGGTATCAGATTTAATACACATGTACCCCAATAGCAGTGTATCTGAAACCTAATTTAAATGATTATTTTTAAATGTGTATTAATTAAAGAAATGGTTGAAATGACAGACTAGCATTTGTCTAACACTAATTAAAAATTATCCGGCCTCAAACATAGAAGAGGCAAGGACGAGATAACAGTGTGAGGTTGCCTAAGAAGTTGTATTATATTTCAAATCTTCAACCTCTTTTGAAGAGTATTTAAGATATTTAGTATTTAGTATCAAATTCTCTATTTATATTATTTAGTATTAATGTTGATTTGTTGCTTTTAGTTTAATAATGAACAGAAATTAGCTTTAATTTTTATGTTTTATTAGCTTAAATAATGGCATTTGATAAAATACAGATGCTAAAGTCAAAAGGGATCTTAATTTTGTTAGATAAGAATATAAGAGTAAGTTTGTCAACCTGTTATTCTTGTTTATTTTATTTTTTTAAGGTACCAGTATTTTTTGCAAATTAAACAAGATATTCTTACTGGAAGGTAAGATTTGTCTTGCAAACTTGAGTGTCTTGTGATTCTGGACAGGGATGGGCAGCATTCCTTAAACAGTATGTCATAATGCTATAATCAAGTGATTGCATACATTCTATAAAACATTTTAAAACCTGTACTAGAATCTTGTAAATATGTATGCAATGATCACACATCACTTTTTATAATGATTTCAGAATTACTGTTTGCTAAATAGAGTTTTAAGTGCTAAAATTTTCTTAACTATCTGCTAAGATTGCTACACTTCCAATTCACAACAGGATATAGAATTCCTACTCCATCCAGGTAGACAATATGTTCTTTTAAACTGATAGTGATCATATTTGTCTTAAATGACATGTCTAGATTCTTAGATACTATTCATTGCCTTTATCTCTTCCTGATTTATCAACTACAAAACAAAGAACTAGTTTCACATGTTAATAAATTTGGGATTTTGCCAGTCTTTTATCAAGCTAGGATACATAAAACATGATTCATTTATAAATCCTGGCTTATCTGGAGTTCAGAATACCTGGTTTGGGTAAGTTAGTAAATAAATTCCATTTGTTTACAGTTGTAATAATAGGGGGGAAATGAAGAACGAATGATAGGCTGCGTTACTATTTTGTTTTTACAAGAAACCAGGATTATCCAGAATCCTGGCGTATCATTTTGATATGTCTTTACAGATAATCCTCAGTTAACAACTATCCTGTTTAGTGACCAGTCAAAGTTACAACACTGAGAAAGTAACTTAATGACTGGTTCTCAAATTTATGTCCATTGCTCATTGCAATGTCCTCTCGTAATCATCATTTGGGCATTTTGCAATTTATGTGCATTTATGACCATTGCAATGTCCCACAGTTATATAATCATTATTTGTGAGCTTCACAACCAGCATTTGACAAGAAGAGTCAATGGAGAAATTAGAGTAAAATCACATGATACCTCACTTAATGACCATAGGTGATTTACTTAATGACCACATGGAACTGATGTAAGTTCCATGTGATCATATGATGTTTTGTTTAATGGCTGCACGGCTTAGCAATAGAATTGCCAGTCCCAATTGTGATTGTTTGCTTATATATCTTTTAAATTTATATGCCGCCCATCTCCTTGATTACGGCAACTCTGGGCAACTTACAAAGAATAAAAAGATAAAAATAAAAGTTAGAATTTTGTTTAGTGAGGACTACTTGTATACAAAAGTTTATTCGTATCCAAAACGATGAGCAATTTATGTATCAGCTGATGGACATTTTTTTCAAAAAAATAGAAGTATATCATGATTCAGCTCATGAAAATGTCCATTCAATACAACATTTTCATAAAGAAACATATCCACACAATTAAATGAATGATTTGCCTAATTTAAATAAATTGGTCAAACAGTTTGGATTTAAATATTATTGTAGCTTGTAGTTGAGATTTTTGGGTTTTGTTTTTCACAGATTGCCCTGTCCTTATAATACTGCTGTACTTTTGGCTTCCTATGCTGTTCAGTGTAAGTACATATGTAAGTGTTTAAAATTAAGAACATAATGGTCTATGTACAACAGGAAAGAGATAGCCCTTCTCCAGTATTGCTCTTAACAGCTGATATTTTAAATATGTTGTTTGTAATCAAAGAAGTGCTAATCAATACCAGGCTAATAACCACTGAAAATCCTTCATAACTTTGTCTGGTCTGCTTTTGAAATTGGCTAAATGGATGGGCCATTATTACATTTTAATAGTAGCAGATTCTATATTATATTATACTTTTAAAGATACTTTCAAGATTTTTTAATGTTACAATTTAGTTTTCTGATCATGTTGTTTTCTCGCTGTTTATATTATGCAGATTTTAGACATATTTTATTTTATTAAGTATATTTCTTTAAATAGTTTATATTGCAGTCTTAACGAATCTTACAAATATGTATTTAGTAAGCCTGATTTTCAGAAATATGAGAATATGGTTGCTGTCATGATATTATTAGTAACATTGACTGATTGATTCATTCATTCATTATGAGTTCAAGTTAGTGTCAACTCTTAGTGGCCATGTAGATGGATTTTTTCCAGAAAAATCTGCACATAAACTGATCCTTCAGGTTTTCCAAAGATGTATCCATTACTACTGTAATTGAATGGATCTACCTTGCTTCTCTTCTTTTCTTCCCTTTCCTGCTGCCTTTCCTAACATTATAAACTTCTGCAGCTGGCTAGATCTTCACTTTATGTGTCTAACATTTGTGTCTTGAATAGGAATTCTGGTTGAATTGTTCAGTGATCCATGTGCTTGTATTCTTGATTACTCATAGTACTCTCAGGAGTCTTTTCCAAAATCAAAGTTCAAAAGCATCAGTCCCCTTTCTATCTTGCTTCTTCAAAGTAAAATTTTCACTTACATAGAATGTCACAAGGAAACTTACTGCTTGCATCAATTTATATTTACTCTTAGTCCCTTTTTTACTGTATAGTGCCATTAGCACATAGCACAAGTTATTTATGTTTCATCCAAGAGATGCTCTGGAATTCTTATTCTTCTAAATACATTCTACAGATTGACATGATGAACACAATTAAAGTTAAAAAGTAAATTTAAAATTAAATTAACAGATCAGTTAAACATATAGTGACTTATTTTGGTATTCTTTGGCTTTCTCAGTTGTCCAGCATGCATCTGCAATAATTTCTCATGTTCCTCAGCCTTTTCTAAAGCCAGCTTGAACATCTGACATATTCTTTTTCCTATAAAGCTCTAATCTGCATTGGATGATCCTAAGCATTTGCTAGCATGTTAAATTAAGGATCTTGTAGAGTATAATAGTTTATACCTTCTGTTAAATCTCTTTTGTTTGCTAAAAAAGTAAAGGTTTCCCCTTTCAGTTGTGGCTGACTCTAGGGGGCGATGCTCATCTCCATTTCCTAGCAGAAGAGACAGAATGTCTGAAGATGCTTCCGTGGTCATGTGGCCAGCATGCCTATATGCTGAGGCTCATGGACACTTTTACTTTCCCACCAATTTTTTACCTATTTATCTACTTGCATTTTTTTACACACTTTCTAACTGCTAGGTTGGCAGAGGCTAGGCAGACAATGGGTGCTCACCCTGTTGGTGAGTGCTTGGGTCTCACACTTGAGCCTCCAACCTTCTGGCCAATAAGCCCAGCATCTTAACCGCTTGCTCTACTACACACCCCTTGAAATATTTTTTGGTATTGGTATGTCCATTAGCGTGTATTGGTATGTAAATTGATCTCTTCCAGTCTGTTGGGTACTGTTTTTTATCTCCAGATTTGCTAACATGGCTTGGTTAGAACTTTTGTTTAGTTTTCTTCTATTGTTTGATGTATTGTTCTATCAATTTATATGAAATTATATTAGTTCTGACATTTAAAATTAATAAAATAATGTAACTTTCTGACTTGGTTATAACCAAAATGCTGATCTGTTTTCTTCTAGTACTAGAGATTCTTGTAAGTAGAAGAATCTACTTACAAGTAGATTTATATGGTATCTTGGATGTTGTAATTTTTATTGTACAGAATTTTATTGTATTCTTCTTTGAATCAATTATTATCAGTTCCACTGGAAAGTGAGTTTATAACTTTTAATAACATTTATACTCAGAAAAGGTCCTTATCAGTTTTCTTCTGATTCTTTACCACCATTAACTAAAATGGTTCTCCTAAAGGACTGTCCATTGGTATCTCTTAGCATATCAATTTCAGGTTGGAACCTTCTTCTCAATTCAGAGATTTTTTGGAAGACTTTTCCTCATTTTTCCATGTCTCTTTCCATCTTCATTTGCAGTTTTGTTTCTTCTAACATCTCTCTGAAATTTTTCATTAAGTTTGTTCCTGAGATTTTTGTCTTTCCAAAGCTTCAAAGTGATTCTTAATGTTCTCCTTAAAAGTTGTGGGTATGTGCTCAAGATCATATTATGGAAACTCTTTGGTTTTCTTCTCCTACTTTAGCTTAACTTGGTACTGTAACTGTATATGAGCAATATCTTATCTGTTACACAATTAGCCCTGCCCATGCTTTGTTGTTAATAGTTGAGCTCTTCCACCTCCTTCTGCTACTAATATAGTCAGTTTGATTTCTGTGCGTTTCATCAGGGATCTCCATACACACACACACACATACATACAGTAGTACTTTAAAGTCTGTGAATATGATTGTTCTCCACTCAATTCCTACAATTAGGTAAAGAAAACCAAATTAAATGAATGAATAAATATTATATTTGTTCATTTATTCATTAAGGAAAATTATCCAAGGTACAGTACATACTGTATGTGGCAAAAAAGTAGATGAACCTTTTGGATTATTAGTTCATTTGAAGGGGAAATTACAGTCAGATAGATAAATCACTGGGATGATAATCAGATATGAGCATGAGAAGACCTGCATTATTTAAAGAATGGAATTCTGGGTATTCATTATCAAAGTCTGATATTCACAGGTATGTGAAAGTAAGTCATCGCTCAAACAAAAGAAATTTCTAAGGACCTTCAAAAACAGTTGTTGATGTTCACCAGGCAAGAAAAGGTTACAAAACTATTTCCAAAGAGTTTAAACTTCACCAGTCCACTGTCAGGCAGATTGTGTACATATGGAGGCATTGTGTACATATGAAGCCCTGTTGTTATCCTCCCCAGAAATGGTCAACCAACCAAGATCACATGGAGAGGAAGGTGGATAATACTCCAGGATTTCTCAAAGAACCCTAGGGTAATGTCTAAAGAACTAAAGGCCTATCTCACATTGGCAAATGACAGTGTTCTTGAGACCACCATCAGGTGAACATTGAACAACATGGTGTGCAACATGGTCAGCCATTACCCTCCAAAAAGAACATTGCTGCCTGACTGCAGTTTGCAAAAGACCATGTGAATAAGCCAGAAAGCTATTTGAAAAATATTCTACAAGATGGATGAGATCAAAATAGAACTTTTTTGCTTGAATGAAAGCAATAAGAACCTTATTCCATCTGTAAAATGTGGTGACAGTGACCCAAACCTGTTTGGTACCTCTGCCCTAGGACAGCTTGCCATTATTGATGGAACTATGAATTCTGAATTGTACCAGCAAATTCTACAAGGAAATATCAGGGTATCTCTCCATGAACTGAAGCTCAAGAGAAAGTGGGATGTGCAGCAAGACAATGACTCAAAATATGCAGGTCATATAGCCAAGAATGATTACAGCTTAAGTTAATGTTAATGTTTTGGAATGGCCAAATCAAAGTCCTAATCTTAATCCTATGGAAATGTTGTGGAAGGACTTGGAGTAGGCAGTTCCTCTGTGGAAGCCCTACAATATCCCTGAATTGAAGCTGTTCTATAAGGAAAAATGGGCTAAAATTCCTCCAAGTCAATGTGTAGGACTGATAAACAATTATCAGAAACATTTAGTTGCAGTTATTGCTGCCCAAGGGAGACACACTACTTACTGAAAGCAAAGATTCACCTATTTTTGCCACACACAATATCCATTGAAATAGTAGTTACTCATGTCTCCCACAAGTTTCTTATTCTTGTCTTCGGGCTTTCTGATTTTATGTTCTGTTGAATTTTAAAAGATTTAAAGGTAAACAGAACACGTACTTCAATTTGAAATAGTGACACATAATTTTAATGCTGACTAATTGGAGATTTGTGATATGAGTCAAATCTTACTTATATTAATTATGTCTGTATTCTGATTTCTATATTTTGATAAAAGTTTGCAACACAGAAGAAACACAGTTTAAAAATCCAGAATGCTTGAATGTTACCAGACCAAATATATTTCTTATGAGAACTGGGTTTTCTGGGGAAAAAAAGCATGCATTAATACAATGAAGGCGAATCTATGACACATGTGTCAAAGGTGACATAATGCAACATTTTGGGTGACATGCCAGCATTCACCAACACCCAACAACAACTATTCTCGAAAGTAAGCCCTGAAAGTAAGCCCTGATCTTGTGTAATTTTTGGAGGCCACACGAGAATGGGGTGTGCTTTTGAGGAGTTTTCAAAGGCTGCAGAGACTGCAGAAAAGTATTCTCCAAAGCTGCTTTGAAAACAAAGACCTTGTGCAACCCAGAGTAGCTTCAGGTAGGCTGCAGGGGCCTGTCAACAAAAAGAGAACATTACTTAAAGATAAGCAGCATGTGGCAAATCCTGAGGAGAGTTCCATTCCCCAAGGCTTCTGCACCTTGGGGAATGCTTTTTGAGTGGCAGCAATGGCAGTAGGGCTGAAGTTGAGGCCTGGGCCTCTATTTCATGCCAGCCTTGGTGTTACTGCCAAGTGCCACTATTTAGGGTGGCCTAGATGTCAGGGTGACACACCAGCAGAGTCAAGTTAAGCATATTCTGCATTTTTGACATGCCAAGCCCAAAATATTTGCCATCACTGCACTAGTACAGCAGAAATGCACTAAGTGATACATTATGTTTAGTACAGTCCAAAAGAAGTTACTTAAAAACAAGTCCAGGAACATTGTATACAGCTCAAGATTTCTTTGAAGTTTTATTTGTAGTTAACTGCCACTCCCAGGGAGGCAAGTTGCTTTATAAATTGAACTGTAGGTTATCTCTTTGAACTTGGGTGTTGTTGCACTTCAAAGAAAAAGATTCCAGGTGTACTTATAATGCACTTTTGCCTAGATTACTATGGTAAATTATGCATATAAATATAAGTTTTTCCAAAATTACTTAATACTGTTCAATATTGCTTATAAAAATACTATTACAAGATGTTTAATATTAGAAGATTGCTACTAGAATATCAAATATATATATATATACACACACACATATATATATATATATATAAATATTGAATTAGATCAGTGAAAAAAAAAATGAGAGCTATTTGCATGAGATTCATAGGCCTTGCTTTCAAGCTAACTTGCACCAGATGGTTGAAGTCTTTCTGGCACTAATGTTCAAAAGCTGATTCATGTATATTTGTTCTTATAGAATTACATTCAAGTTGATTCATTTCTGGAAAGATCTGAGGAGATAATTGTTTTTATTTTCATCTCTGCTATTTGTTCTGCAAGTTTTTGAAATGGCACTACTATTAAATAATTTATTTTTAACTTTCAGCTGAACTGGGAGACTACAACCTGACAGATAACTTCCCAGGCTACCTCTCAGAATACTCTTTCATCCCTGGACAACCTCAAGACTTTGAAAAAGAAATATCCAAACTACATCAGCAACATATGTAAGCACGACAAAAATATAAGTTATAATCAAAAGAATGACATGACTGATTCTGTGCACCCAGAACTATTAGGTGTGTGCAGATCAAAAGTAGCTGTCTGAATTATAACCAAGTTTATTGCATAATATTTCATTCAATTCTTATGAAGAAATAAGCCATTTAAAACAGACATAATTGCAGAGACATAAAAAAGAGATACAGTGGAACCTTGGATTGTGAGTACTACGGTGAACGACTGTTCTGCAAGATGAGCAAAAATTTTTAATAAAATTTAATTTGGTTAATGAGTGAAAACTTGCAAGACGAGCACCACACAGTGAGCTCACACAGGAAATCTCACAACTGAGCCGATGGTTCTCTCTCTCTGTGTAAAAAACATAAATTAAGTGAAAGTCATTCAAGAGAAAGAACTCCCAAGTTTCAAATTCCATAATCTCCTTCTAAGCAATAACCTCCCCCTCCTCTCCTCCCTCTCATCTCCCTCTTCTCAAAGTGAAGGAAGACTGACCCTCTGTCTTCCCTGTCACTCTCTCTCTCTCTCTCACACACACACACACAGCCCTCCTCACACAGCACCATCTAGCCCATTCCTCTCCTGCCCATCTATCCTCCTCCTCTCATAGCACATAGACAAGTTATGATAAGAAACATTTCCAAACCACCCAGGAAAGACTCTCAGGAAGACATTGCCGAGGGAAAAGGAAAAAGGCCATTTTGCCCTTGAGCGGTGGCAGCAGCAGATCCTCCCAATCCAACAGGGGCTGCCCAGAGAGTGCTGGCAATAAAATTAACCCTAAAGCAGCCACCCTTCCCAGGAAAGGCCAGATGAACCTCCCAAGAACTGTACAGAAACAAAAGAGGACAGAACTTCAAGGTTGGGTGGAAATCCTCTTCCATAAATCAAGGGACCATCAAGAATCATCACCCAGATTGAACCACAGGAAACATTTTCTGCCCAGTTTGGATCGGGCCCTTGGGGACCTCTGCCTCAAAATCTTCTAGCAAAAGTTAAAGTGCTGGTTATTGTTTTATTTTTACTTTATATTGTGTATTAATCATTGTTACTTGTTTCAGATATTAGGGACAATTTCTACATAAAATACCATTGAAAATGTTTATTTATGAATATTTTTGGGTGCATGGAATGGATCATCTGACTTTACATTGTTTCCTATGAGAAAATTTGCTTTGGTATAAGAGTGTTTTGGATTAAGAACACTCTTCTGGAATTAATTATGCTTGCAATCCAAGGTTCCACGATATTTTGAAATGGCACACCCCTGTCCCTTTTTTGGTACTATATTTCTGAAGATTTCCTGTTAATGGTTTATTAAATAAGGTATACAAAAAATACTTTTACAATCAACTGTTTAAGTATAATACTGAACGTGCATTTTCCTGGCATCTACACTGTATACTTGTGTCAGAAGCATCTTCAAGGCACTTTTTTATAAAGAAAGTTTTATTTTTAGGTAAGGCTTAGATTTCACAAGCATTTTAAACAATGTAATGTTTGCCTATTTTTGCCTCCATATAGAGGTTTATCTCCAGCTGAAGCAGAATTTAATTATCTCAGTACTGCCCGAACCTTAGAACTATATGGAGTAGAACTGCACTATGCAAGGGTATGTTTAAATTAATTACTACTGTTTTAATGGGTATCATCTATAAATGTGTTTTGTATAATTTAATCATTTTAAATACATTTAAGTATTCAGGGCAATGAACATGAATTAAAATGTATGGGTTAATAAATGAAATAATTAAAGTTTAATCTGTATATGTTTTGTTTTATACAGCCAGTGTTACTAAAATAAAGCTTTTAATGAAAATTCTTAACTGCAAACCTGGCTTGTAAAGTAGTCAGTATTTTAAAAAGTTGCAATTTTGTCCACCTTTACATATGAGTAAGCATTAACTTATTCATTAACCTACAGAACATGAACCCTGATTGCTCTTTGAAGGGACACATATTGAAGCTGAAGTTCAAGTACTTTGGCCACATAATGCGCAGAGAGGACTCATTAGAAAAGACCGTGATCCTGGGAAAGGTTGAAAGCAAAAGGAGAAGGAGATGGCAGAGGATGAGATGGATAGATATTATAGTCAGTGTGATGGGCATGGGCTTGGGAAGACTCCGGGAGGCAGTGCAGGACAGGGAGGCCTAGTGTAATGCAGTCTATGGGGTCCCAAAGAGTCAGACACGACTGTGCGACTGAACAACAACAAAGTATTAACTGCTTCTAAGTTATACTCAAAGATTTTTTTCACATGGTGTGCTTAAAAATTGTATCAATGGAAGGTAACTTGTTTCTCCTAATTTTTATGGGGCATCCTAGAACAATTTAAATTCATAACTTATTAAAATAAAAAGAAACCTTTGTAGTAGCAAGTGTGCATCTGTAATAAGAAAAAGGCAGACTTTGTATCCATATATTTTTGAAAATTTAAACATGATTGGACTCAAAGTAGAAATTAACATTTCAATATTTAAAACTTGATGCAACTAACTGGCATTTTTGCCTTTTCAAAATACACTATGATTCTTCTCTATTGTCTGTCAATATTCAGGATCCTTTAAGATACTATAAAATATATTTATTTTCCTCAGAAATTGGAAATTGGAAGGTTCCTAACTGAATTCTCTTCTAAATTCTGTGATTCCTGTTATCTTTTGAAACACCATTTCTTGAGTGGCATAGGCCTTCTCTGCTTATCTAGAAACTGTGCATTTTACACAGGTTTGACCTTTCCTTCAAAGATCCATTAAGAGCTGAGTTTTAACTTGTTTCTTCCCTTCTTCCTGTCTGCATTTGATTAATTTGTTTCTTCCATCTTCTCAGCTTTTCTTCATAGCAGGTGCTCAGCTGAGCAAACAATCCATGCTGACACATCCATATACATTTTAGCCCAGTAGAAAAGAAGAAATCATGCATGTGTTGAGCCTTTGTTGTGTTCGGGTGGATGTACAAGTGAAGCTGATCTCCCTACTTCACAATCCCAACTGTAGCAGTTAACAGTCTTTCACTGATATGCTATTTCTTCCCCTTCCCTCTTCCATTGCCCCCATTCCACTTAAGTATATAAATATATTGACATGGAATATAAGAAATGAATATCAGCTTCTGAAGTCTTACCATAAACAATAACTGCCTTTAAGATCAAGATATCGTAAACTGTGCCCTCTTTCATAAAGGCAGTTCTTACCTATGGTGATAAAGAATCAAGAAATGCATATGATCTCATAGTCCAGAGTTCATGATAGAATCAAGCATATTTGTTCAGTGTTTAACATGTTTTTAATCAGAAAAAGCAAAATTACAGTATGAGTAATTAACTTAGTTATAAGACCTAATTTAATATATTTGCTGCTAATCAGTTAAATATTGAACTTTCCTTAAACCCGGAAAA
>JANHZU010002779.1:179041-193271 GCA_032468055.1 Acrochordus granulatus | reverse complement strand
TACAGATTTCATTCTGGCTTTGATTCCTGTGAGTTTACTGAAAGATTACTTCATTTTAACTCAATGGCTTTTCTGTCTTTTGGGAGGCATATTTCTAAGTATCATATTTATCAAAAGAGTGGTGCAAAGGCAAAGTCCAGAACCAGGCATTTGATGATTCCCCCAGTAAGTAGTACGACAATAAATTTTTGCCAGAACAAAAACACAGCTGGGGAGCTTTTATGTTAAACTTTCGAAACAAGGTTCTCTTATTGTCATTTGGAAAAGCTTTTGCATTTAGGCTCATCTTTCTTCCTCAATCTTTCTCCCTCTCTGCCCTGCCACCCCATTCCCCCCCACCATGCAGAAATAGCACATCTGGACTCGCTTCTAATGCTGGTCTTCCAACTCCCAGGGGTGACATTCTGCCCCCCTTCCACTCCCATAACTTTAAATCAGACCAGCATTTCAGTAAATCACAGGGAACACTTATTTATTGGACATAGTTTTGGGTCTCTTAAAGCACGGAAAATAAATTTAATGGAGCACTTGGAGCATTCCTTCAATCTTATGAGGGATTACTTGGGGAATTTGTCAATCCCGCCAAGCACAGCAGCTTGATCCAAAGAGATGGGAAAGAAATTATGGGAGATACTCTACAAAGGCCCAGGTGTACCTTAAATCACATCAACAAAGATTAATGTCAAAGGATCACTGCCAGCAGACTTGATTGGCAGTGTTGCTGTTTACTTAATAAACTATTGCTTTAGCCAGAGGGTGACTTTAATCTGAATTACATTCTCTTGTTTTGTCATACACTGTGCCAAGCAATTTATTGAATAGTGTAGCGTACTTCTTAACCTCCAACGTATGAACCTGAGGATGAGGGGTGGGGTGGGGTGGGGGATGAGAAAGAATAAAGCAAGACTTCAGATCTCTGGGAAAGCCTTGAGACAGTTAAACCTGCTTTGAGAACAAAGGAGCAGCTTTGCTACTTAGGCAGAAGGCTGCACTCTTTTTGAGCTACAATGGGAAGATGTGGATGTGGAAGCACACTTAAGGCATGCAGGCTGTAAGAGCCAGATCTTAAGAAATGGACCTGCCACCATTCAAGAAACATGCCATTTTTTCTTGGTTGCTGATTGTGTACTTACTGTTGGGGTGCTGATTAGGTTGGATCTCAAGCACTGTTAGCCACCCAGAGTTATCATAATGAGATGGGTTGCCCTATAAATTAAAATAAATATATACCTAAACTCCAATATATACTTGATTTATGTGTAAGGGAGGGAATAAAAGCTTAAGGAAGAAAAGTCTTCTTCCTTCAGCTTTTATTCCCCCTCCACATCTTCCTCCAAATCCTCACCAACCTTTCTTTGTCTCGCCACTAGTGGAGGGACGATGGGAGTGATGTGGTTTAGTTTAGTTTTACCATTACTGAGTATACTCAGAATATATCTGGCTATGATTTCCATAAGGCAAGTCTGTTTCTGAGACTGAGCTCAAGGGAATCCAGGAGTGATTGTAGATTGTACTGTTTAAACTCAATCAATATAAACCGTGGAAGTTCTGCCTTCAGAGTTGCTGTTAGCCACTTTTTGGATGATTTTGAAGGGGGAGTAGATAAATCCATAAAGATGAGGTCATTGGTAATCAAGACTTCATAGGTTGAGTGAGACTACATAGTTTCTCAAGAATCAAAGGCAGCATGCTGTAAGTCCAGGTGACAGGAAGCATAAGTTGTAGGGGAGCTATGATACTTATGTCTTACCTGTGAGATTCTTGCATGCATCTATCTGCCCATGGTATGATTCACAATGCAGGCTTGGATAGGTCTTTGATCAGATCCAGGAGGGCAACTCTGTTTTATCTGTAGTCCATGTCAACTTTTAAAGGAGGATGGTGTGGTCAAAAGGAAAGCCTGGGTTTCCTCTAAAAAGCAATATGTCAGTAAAATTGCAGCAGCAATTGCTAATTCTCACCTCTGGATGAAACTTTTTCAGAATGCAACATGATCAATCTTGGCAAAGCATGCTGTTGATAAATCCATCTTTCAAAGTATTCTACATTATATTACAATTCACACGGTTTCAAAGAAAGGAAGAAAAACTAGGAAAAAGAACATTAAGCATGGGTAAACAACCCAGCGCCCATTTTTTTTCTCATTCTTGTATTTTAATGTCCTTTATCTTTCTATTGATTTGGCATGGACACATAAGCAGTTTGGCACATATGCACAGGTGTATTGTGATCTTTGGTGCAGAGAGGAATTTGTTTGTAAGACCAGGTGAAATCAGGTCTGCTTTTAATAATCAGCTTTTGAATGTTCTTTGCTACTTTATAATTTGATATTTTATGTTGAAGCAAAACTGGATAAATAGTCCAAATAATGAATGGTTATTGAAACATTCCTCAGGAACTTTATGAACAGTTTGAATGAATATCAATCCATCCTTCCACCAATCCACCCATCCACCTATCTACCCATCTACCCATCCATCCATCCATCTTGTATTTTTGGCATCATTGAAGCATGCCCAATCTTCCTTTCCTAAAAGAACATACTGTAATAGTAAATAATTTTCATGTAGAAAACTACATCATGTAGATGTACTCACATAGTCATCAGGAATCAAGCATGATTACTGGTATAATACAATGTTGAGTTAGCATTTAATTTCTAACTGAGAAAATGATCTCCTGTTTACCAAGACAAAAAATATTCATCTTTTCCAAATACCCAGTCATTCATCTGTCTAGCTGATGATGGTGGGATATGAAGACCTGAGTACATGGTCAGAAGTTGATTTTTTTTCTATATTCTTCTCTGAAATAATCAGTCCTGTTCTATACATTCTTATATCATTGGCTCAGGACTTTCTAATTGATTTGAGGAGGATGAGCCTTGAACCAGAGATCTTCTAGTTGTAAAGCATGAATTTTATCACTGTCTTTTAATTTTGAAATAGATGTGTTTAGAAGCAATTAACATCTAGGAGAAACTTCTATACCTTGTCTTTATGAATATGGAAGCATTTTTACATCAAAAGTGATGTAAAAAGAAAAATTAGGTCCATTCCAATCCAGGTTTAAAAGAACACAGGAGTGTTGCTTGAAGCAGAGGAGAAGTTTATTTTGGAAAGTATATAAGCAAAGTACAAGATCAGCTGTTTGGAGGTGACCACATGTCAATTTCCTGGGGTAGTTTCTTTTATAGGAAAGCCCTTCCATTGTTCCTTGAAAGTGTGAAAACTGAGCCTGTCCTATAAGAATTTTGGAAAGTGCAATTAGCCAGATGGACAAAAGGAAGTGCTCGGTGGTCAGGCACCTTGTTGGGCTTGTGGTTTTTGCATTATGAATCAAGGTGAAGGCCTTGAAAATAAAGCACCCTTTGCTTATGAAATGGGAAAAATCTCACAGAAGGAGGGAAGTCGCCAATATCCAAAAGCTATTTTCTTTTATTTGAGTAGGCTGGTGCCCTTTGCTATCTTGTTAATTTCAACCTTGATGTTAAATCAGTTTGAGTGTGATTTCTAATCTTTTGCTGTAAAACTGGCTGAAATATGGATGTTGAGGAGTGGGGGAAGATTGAATGACAGAGTGAGGAGAATTTAAGTTCTTTCCTACAGTGACTAAATCATGGGGCCATTCCCTTCAAATATATTTGGGCAGATCAAGTATCCCTCACTTAGAATAGTTCCAACTCTAGGATTATAATGAGAGCCTTCATTGCCCTTCTCTTATGCTTGAAATTTCTGTCCAAAAAGAAAAGAATCCTTCATGATGGCTAGGAAGAAATGCACTAAAACTCTTCAAAAGATGAACTTTTCTTTGGAGAGCAGCAAAATTACATTAAAAAAGAGTCCTCCAAAATAAAAATGGAGAGTTATTATATCAGGAGTGAAGGCCCAGAGGTTCCTGTTCAAATGAGCCATCATGGATTGAGCATGTTTCGCTTCTGGTTGATTAAAGACCATGAGCGACCTCAGTTAGATATGCTAAGCCTCAAGGATCAAAAGTTTGTTTTCAGTTAGACAATGTTTCAGTCAGTGAAAAAAAAACATGGTTGGCTTGCAATGGGCTATGTAATTGAGAAGCCTTAGGTTTGGAATGAGTAATGGCCCAGGATGCTGAGAAATGGGAAAGTTCTTAATCATCCATACTTCAGCTCTGAAATCCAGCTCAGTCGCCTGTAAAATTGTGGGGGTGGAATGAGAGCCTTTTTTCATCCTTTTCTTTGTTTCCAAAAGGAAATACAGATGCCCTCTTTGGCTCTTGTGATTACTTTGCAGAAAAAGGAAATGATTGTTTTATTGTAACATCAGTGGCAGGGGGAGGCTTAAGGTAATTGATAAGTAGGCTCCATTGGTAAATTTGTTGCAAGGTAATGGAAGGACAAATTGGATGTGATTTACATACTGTACATCTCTGTATTTAGGCTGTGGTATGCTGGGGTTGTATGCGTGCATTGAAAAAAGGAAATATTTCTAAAAGGACAGATTGATAAATGAATAAATGGACCAAAAGAGATTTCTCTCCCTCCCTCATGATATCCTTGGCATCTGAAGAACTAATGAGAAAAATAGAGATAAAACAAAAAGGAGAAAGTGCAAGGAAGTCCAATTAAAGGCAGGAGGAAGAGAATGAAAGACTAAAGGATCAGGGGCAAAACAGAGGTGCTGGGTCAGGGGAAGGTCAACAGGAGGCCTCACTGGGGCGCTCAGCTGTCATCTGCATGCTCAGTGGTTTGACTGATCTGCTCGGGCTGTCATGCTAGCTGATCAATTGATTCAGCTTTCATGGCTGGAGGTGCCTTCGATTACGCAATGAGAAGTTGCTTTTGTCACAGAGTAATGCAGAAGGAGGGTGAGATTCAAATATGATGCACACCCATTGCATAAGCAATGAATTCTAATGTAATATGATGCTCATCCTCTAAACAACCTTTGCTGGGGGAAACTCAAGTCCTACATCAGCTCAGAAAGTGAATCTTATATTAAAGCCATGTTTGCTGGAGATAATGGGAACTGAAATCCAGATATATGGAGGGAAGGTTGTATTCAATGTTTGGGATGAATTCAGAAAAAGCAAAACAAAAATGGTCACTCCTTAGGACTGGGGATTGTCAGTCTGGGTTGGGATCATGAAAAACTATACTGATTTTTGTAAATCAATTAGATTCATATGCATTTATTAGATGATTTGTTTCTATAGCCAGACTGGTCGATATCCTCCTCCTGTTGTCAACTAATTTCTGCCTTGGCTGTCAAAACAGGGCCCAGTACCTTTTGCTGAGACATCTTGTTATTTTTTTCCTCTTGATTAAACCTATATTTTGCTTGGCTGTATGTCAAACTTGAAGGTGCCGTAGTCAAATGAACTAATCTCCACACACTTGCCAGCAGGCAATTTGATCAGCAATTTGGCATGTGCCTAGCTGAGAATTTAAGTAAACCTGAACAATAAAGAGGGAGGAAAACAATCCTCCAGAATTGCAATAAGATATTCATTTCAGTAAAGGCACAGTTGGTTTTCATTCATTCTAGGAAACAACACATCCATGCTGAACTGGCCTCATGCCACTATCACACCACCATCTCTGATTATGTTGGGGTAGTGGTAGTGGTTGTTTAAAGGACAAAAAGGATGATTCAACAAAACTTAAGCCAATTTTCTCTTCATCCTTCCATGTGCTCCAGACTTTCAGAAATAGGTAACAAAATACTGACCCCACTATCTACTTCACCGTGTGTGCTCAGTGAAGCAAAAAAAAACACATATTATTGACTGTGGAAAGTTGCTCAATCTGGCTTTATAGTTTAGCACAATTCATGTCTCAGGTTGTTGTTGTTGTTCAGTCACTAAATCTAAATCCAACTCTTCACGACACCATGAACCAAGCCTCCCTGTCCTCCACTGTCTCCCTGTCCTCCACTGTCTCCCTGTCCTCCACTGTCTCCCAGAGTTTGCTCAAACCCACGGCCATTGCATCGATGATGCTATCTAACCATCCCATCCTCGAACATCCCCTTCTCCTTTTGCCTTCAGTCTTTCCCAGCATTACGGTCTTTTCTGTCTCAGCTAATTGTGGATTATTCAAGATGGAAAATATACGCAAGGATGAAGAGTCTGAAAGTGGGTGCAGGTTTGAAAAGGATGTGATATTCATTAGTCTCCTTTCCTTTGGATTCACAGCCTTTGGCTGACATAAAGCCCTCAGCACTCCATTTGTGTATGCTAACTAAATTTCAGTGAGATGATTTTGGTCTGCTTGGAGATTTAAGGCAGTTCACTTACACTTTAGAGAATTCCTTTGACCTGAGTGCCATGTTATCCTCGGTAGGCTAATGCAAGTGATGAATGCAAGATTCAGGTCTGAGGGGAGCAGCAGGCAGTTATAAAACAGAATTTATTCAGTCAAGAAATCCAAATCCAGCCAAGGTTCTGATTGGTTTTGTAAAATTATATACTAAGCATGCAATTGTCCAGATAAAAATCTCAGTCAGACCTATCTTCTCTGGAAACAGAACCAAGGATCAATGAGTTAACTGGGTTACTCTTACCCTGGAGCTTTCTCCAAATTAATACCATTGGGCATGTAAAAGTCATCCCTCAAATTCTCAGCAGTGGGTTGGATATTTTGGGAACTGAGGTTCACATACCTGGAAGGTGCTAAACATGGAAATGTCCACTCTTCAGCCTCATACAATCATTCAATATAGCTTGAAACAGATGTAGATCCCAGATTTTGGTCTTTGAAATTTCTGTTATGACCCAATCTTCTAGGATTGTCCCTGCTTGTGTTACTGAGCACTGTTTCTCATCATCCTCAGGAAATATTGGTTATTAGGTTGATGGTGGAATCTAATAATATCACAACATCCATGCATTTCCAATTATCATATTTTCTCCAATATAATCTTGTTAATAGAGGAAACATCCTCTGGAAATATGAAGAGGATAAACTTGGGTGCTAGAACCTATTGCAGAAAGATTGGGAAATGAAATCTGGAAAAAAAACCCAATGTGCTCTTCTCCCCCAGTGTGGTCTTGGCAAGTACAAGCTGCTTTATTTCATTCCTTGCCAAATAATGCCACTATGCATTGCCAGAATTAATCATGATTCTAGGTAAGCATCATGGCACTTTTATGGCAGCTGTGAAGCTAATCTGTCACTAATGCCTTCTGGATTAGCATGATTTCTTACAGTTGTGATTCATTAACTCAGATGCTTATGGAATTAGTATTAAACATCTTCTGTAGATTTCTGCCTCAACATGTCTAAGTTCCAAAATCCACTGAGTATTTGATTGCATTGCACTGAATGGCATGTCAAACACACTGTGTGGTCTAGAACAAATCACAGCACTGCTGTCTGAATCAAAGTGTCAGGATGGTCAAGACTCCCCTCAGGTTTTTTTTTTTTGGTATGCGAGGAAGCATGATCTTGACCTCAAGGGGCCTCAAACTTTACTAAATTTTAGAAGCCAAGTTCAGGCCAGCCTAATCTGAAAAAGTGAGATAGTTCAGATCCAGAAGAAAATATATGATTTAGGAAAAACAATTTGGGCCTAGCAGAGTAAAAGAAATTGGCATGGATTCCTCGGGGAAGAATTTACAAGATATACCAAAATCAATTCTTCCGTGACATGAGCTCTGTTTTTGAGCCCACTGGGATTCATCTTCTGCTGGAGACCCAAATCTATGAAAAACAGTTATTGGTGCATCGCAACAAAGTTTAAAAAACAGGCATCTGGACTGGATTTTTCTCAAGTCGAAGACGTTTCACCTTTAATCTTGATAGCTAAGAAACAGCACCTTGAATTGTACACAGAAGCCAGTTGTCAGCTAATACAACTTCTATAGCAGCAATGACATATAAGCATAATCAGAAATGCTTGATATTGCTCATACTGCTCCATTTTGAACTATATATACATATACACACGGAGGATTAATATTTCTAAGGCACCTTCTAAAAGTTGCAGTTTAGTTTTCATATAATTCAAGATAAAATGCAATTAAAATATCTCCTGAATATCTGGATTATTGGAATTGTGTGCCTCATAGTTGAAGACAGTTCTCCAGAATATGATGTAGTGTTCTCTGGGAGACGTGAGGGAGAATTTCATTCTGAGCCTGGATAGAAATACCTTGTGTAGTTGCATCCTAAAATGAAAACCTGAAAATGGAAAGTCTAATGGAAATTCAGAGGACTTTGAAGAAAACTATAAAGATATTTTTAAAATCAGCTACAGAAGCAAACATGGATCTGAACTAACATAATAGAAGTCACATACATATGTCCAGTATATTTTAAGTGTACAATTGATACTTAGGTTTATTAATTTACATGCTTATAAGACAGAGGTCTGCTTTGATTCTGCTTGTGTTCAGAGTTGCTTCTTTAGATTTATATAAGGCTATTTTATTCCATCGGTTTCTCAAATTTTGAAGTTCCATGACCCCTAACAAGATCAGTGATTAATCATTTGAATAAAATAAATGATTACTGAGATAAGGGTTGAGAAGAAATAAATATATTACTTATTTTTAGTAACTGAATTTTAATCTACAGGATTACTGGACATAACTGCTGTCCGCTGGTGGGTTGTGCAAACAGAACATGGAACAAGTTTCAAAAGTCTTTCTCTTTTTTGCAAGCTTGGTCAGTTTTTTAACAATTGCGATGCCCTAAAGTTGCTCAAAAACTCCCCAGGGTCCCAACTCATAGTTTGAGAACTCCTGTGTTATAGTTATGATGTTTTAGTGACGTGTTGCAGTATAATAGTTATTTCACATTTTCCTAAATTTATGATAATCAACTTTGAAATTCAGTGGTTTGAAAGTTGTTTGAGAGAGAAGAATTCCTGACACTTCTTGTTTCATTCAGCAGCAGCTGCAAGAGGCACCTACTGAGTGGTAACCCTAACTAATTCATGGGGAAGAGGTTTTCCACAACATACAGCGCGCCTCTTATAAGTTTTGGTCTCTTTGCCGGTCCCCCAAAGCAAACTGTAACCTCTCCAGTATCCATCCTGCTTCGTTACAGTCTGCCTTCAGGCTCAGTTTGGACTTTTTAAACTTCTAATCATTATAATTACCATGATTAAAAGTAGCTGCAGGGGAATTATTGCAACACCAAATTGAAACATGTAAGTCTCTGCTTAAGCCAAGGTCACAGGTTTCCAGTTCAGGGGACCATGAGAGATGAAGGAGCCACCAAAGCTTGGGTGATGCAGTGGCTGTCAGCTCAGCTCACCCTAACTGACAAGCACCAAATGCAGCAGGCTTCATTTTTTTAATTGACACCTTCTTCTTGTGCTCAGTGCTTATCCACATCTTGCCTCATTTGCTTCCAGTCACTTTCTCTTTTGCTCTCAAATCCATCTTCAGGTCCCTCAAATAAAGAAGCATTTAATAATGGGAGCTAACTAGAGAATCTATGCTTCTGAAGGATGAAGCAAGGGCAGCCATTGTTCTTGGCAGAATAAAAGCACAGCAACAAAGACAAGTGCACTCTGGGCTTTGAAAAAGAATAGAACAAAACCCGGGAAAGGGTTTACCCTTGATACGTTTGTATTGCATTTGGCTTTGCAGTTCTCCCAGAATTTCCTTCAAGGAATGTGTTATACCTGGCTATAGAACTGATTTAGACATAGAACAGTCATGGAAAGAATGAAACCCAGAGGGTTTTTGACTAATGCATTATCCATAGTGTTGTGGAAGAAATGAATGCACTGAAACTCGATTCAGATCAACTCAAGGCACAACTGGCTAGTGGTAGAAGTGTTTTCGACAGTTGCAATTTCCTGTGCTAGAGCTGTTGCTAAAGTTGGCTCAGACAACATCTAAACCATGAACTTGCTTAGAAAAATACACCAACTGCTGTCCTTCCTAGACAGATTACCTCTTCTATATTAAAATGTCAATGTCCAGAAAAGTCACCAAGTTCAGAACACAGCAACTGCTAGCCCCTTGATAGAATCAGCTTAAACTATCTTGTCTGTACTAAAAGATGAATTAGACTATCCATTTGTGTATACTGTTTTATAAACTACTGTTCTTCTGAAGGTCCTAAAAGGTGTGGCTTCCCCTGCATCATTGTGACCACATTTTAATATTTTTTGTGGAGTGCCTCTAATCTCAGAAATCAAGCGGGGAGTTAACAGAGATAAGCCATTTTCTGTCTCTTGGAGAATCACATGAGGAAAGGGGGAGGCAGCCAGAAAAAGGCTGACTGGCCACATGACAAAAACAATGGGTCATCTGCAACCTCTGGATTCAAGATTCTGATGATTTGCAAGTTTATTATGTCAGAGGTCTAAATGAGAATGCCCAGAGTCACTGCATCAGTGAGATGGGCAGCATAAGAAAGAAAGCTATGATTCAGATGTCTTTTATTTGAAACTATAGCACTCTTTCAGAAAGATACAGATATAAAGAGCTAAGATAAGATGGTAATTTTGGTAGGGTCTGCAGTTTTGAGTTACAACTTCCATAAAACCTTATCACTGACCACAACTATTCACCTATTGCTGGGCTGATACCTTAAATGTTTTTTAATCCATGAGTAGGATACTGCTTAAGTAAAAGGCTGCCTCTAAAAGAACCATAGTCTCTGCTTTGTGAACTAACATTGTTGTATGAAGTCTTAGTCTTGCACTAGATGCCAAGCAGCAGTTCTGAGTCTTTGAAAATCAAACAAAGCTACTCCAATTTAGAATTTGTTCCAATTTGTTCAGCTAAATCAGCCTTTGATGTAGTTGGCAAACAAAGGTTATTGTAATAATCTAATAATGTGTTTTGCCATTTTTAAAATTTTGCCAGGTTCCTTTATGGAAATAAACATTGTTTAGTATTCGTTTTCTTTTTGACCTCAACTGAGATGTGTTAACTAGTACGCCATGCTACATTACTCCTAATGCAGCTTGCAGTCAGCCCAATTACTCTTGAGAGTCAGAGAATCCCAGCTATTCCCAAACTAGTTTTTTGTTAGTGGTTATTGACAGAATAGCCATGGCCATGACCTCTTTCAAAAAAAGGTAGCATTCTCCCTTCCCCTCTAATTTCTATAAGCAGATACAGCAATTTGTTTCAATTGCTACTGCTAAAATTTTCAGTGAGCATAATAACAAGGAATATTATATTCTCCACAGGATAGTAAAGCATTTGTGACATATTCTAACACTGAGATTGTAAATATTTAGTAGTAGCTGCAAATGTGATCAAGGTGATCCCTACTGGGGCTTGGCCAGTACTGGAAAGAAGGCTGTTACACAGTATGCCCTAACCCATTATTGTCTTCTGTGAGTTGCATTGCATTTGAGGAGACAGTCTCATGATGTTTCTGAAAAGCTCCAGCTTGTCTATATTTATTTGGGATAGCAACTACTGAGCAGAGGCTCTGATTGGCTTACAAAGATAAGAGATCAAAAGTTTAAGAGAGCTGACATTTGGGCAGGTATGACATGCATGTCACTTCAATTGCTAATTTCAACATATCTGAAGCCTCCTTTTACATAAAGAAATAGATATACCTACTTCTGTTTTGAAAATTAAGAATGCAGATCATGCCCAGAAAATGTTAAGGGCACAGGGTTTAAGTGTTTAATGGTGTCTTGAATGCCTCCTATAAGTACAATCTCAATTCTTTCATTACATGGTTATTTTAGATATTCAGTGATGATATGCAGAGAACTAGAGTTGGCAGAGAACTAGAATTGGCAAAATCTGACAAAATTTGGAGCTTCTGGGTTACTTTTCAGGAATAACCATTTGATTATGTTCTCTGTTTCATCTGAATATGCAGCAGATTCTAAAGTTTCATGAAAAGGCTTTCCCATATTGTAGAATACATGTGATGTGAGAAGGTTGAGGAAGCACAAGTGCTGCTACTGTTTTGACTTCAAATGATACCTCAGTGGTGTTTTAATGAGAAGCAGTTGCATATATAAATTAAAATTAGATATATTAAAGATAATGTGCAAATTCTGTTTGTAACAGGTTCAATCCAGTTTAAAGCAAGGTAAAGGTTTCCCCTGCCAGTCATGGTCAACTCTAGGGGTGGTGCTCATCTCCATTTCCTAGCCGGAGAGCCAGCATTTGTCCAAAGATACTTTCATGGACATGACTATGCACCAAGGTGCACAGACTGTTACCTTCCCATCAAGGTGGTACCTATTTATCTACTTGCATTTTTACATGAATTTGAACTGCTGGGTTGGCAGGAGCTAGGCAGGCAATGGGAGCTCAGCCCATTATGCAGTAGCTCTTGGGTCTCAAACTTGAGCCACTGATCTTCCAGTTTGTAAGTTCAAGTGTCTTAACTGCTCACCCCACTGCACACCCTCTATCCAGTATCACCTGCTCACTAATGTAAATATCCTACTGGGTATTCCTTCTATCCATGTAGCCTTTTTCACATTCACGAATCAGTTCTAGTTTGAGGGGGCTCTGGTAGGCAAGGAAAGAGAAGTATATTACAAGCAATTATCTGCTTGAAGGTTGCACAATTCAACCTGGTATATTTGTCCATGAATGAACATAAATCTATGAATCTATTCTTTTTCATCCATAGTTTCTCATAATCACGATATAACAATCTATATAGCAAAAGTGAAATTAGCTTGCTTAAACCACTGAAGTTTGTTGCAACAGTAACATTTGAACTTGGAACTTTTTGATTTGTAGCTTAGACTTATAGCCACTATATAGAAAATTACTTAATCCAGAGTTGAGGAACTGTTAGTAGATCTACCTATTAAACTTCACATTGTGGGGTATTTTGGATGATATTAAATCCATCTTAATATGCAGTTGAATATCTTTTAGTGAAAACACATTTCAATATGAACTTAAATGTATATAAAATTCCCTTCTCACCTCTATGAGTGGTATGTGTCTTCCTCAGTCTTGGGTCCTCTACAAGAGGCCTGGGAGTTGGAGGGTTCTGTGCAGTATTTTATCTGTTCTTAGTAACTTCACTCTTCTGGACAGAGAGTTCTGATGTTGTTCCTAGAATCTGCTGAGCCACTCTTCCAGCTTCGAACTCATAGCCCCAAGTGCTCCTACCACCACTGGAATCACTTTGGCCTTTACTTTCCACATCAGCTCTAGTTCTTCCCTTAGGCCCTTCTCATGCTTCCTTTAGTCCCTTCTCATGCTCTCATATTTCTTTTTCCTGATGATGCTGTCACTTGGCACCACTACATCTATCATCAATGCTTCTATGGATTTGGCACTTAGTGCCTCAGTATTGTCTTTTAGTCCAGCTCTTTCCAGTTACAATAGGATTTCCCAATATCATCCATCTCAGTAGTATATCCCATGCAGGGATTTGTCTTTCCATAGCACTTCTGCTTGATCATCTTGACCATGTCTGCTGCTGCTTCAGGCATTCTCTCAGCAGCTTATCTTTGGGTGCCATCTTACTGATGTACTTCAGGATGCTTTGGGTTTTGTCTAAGAAAATGGCTTTGGTAGTTGCTAGACCCTGCTTGCCCTCTTTCTGGCTGTTGTACAGTCTCTGACTGTTGTACGTGGGTGAAAACTTCCAAATATTGTGAGGAGCTTCCAGGTCGTAACAATCTCATTGAATCCTTAGTATCTTGTTGACTTTGTACAGTATAGCACTACACATTCACAGTTCTATGTGTGTGCCATTGAGTTATAGGCTTTCCTATAGTCAGTCTAGGCTGTGCTCAGATTGGTCTATCTACACTGTGAATTTTGGGTGACTGCCAATCTATAAGTAATTGGTATTGTGAGCCTCTGGCATTGTTCCCAATGCTTTTATAAATTGTGCTCATGTATTGGTCCACATGTTTCTATAGCTTGGTGATTATGATTGTTGTTGTTCAGTCACACAGTCATGTCTGACTCTTCATGACCCCATGGACTGCAGCACGCCAGGCCTTCCTGTCCTGCACTGCTTCCTAGAGTCTGCCCAAGCCCACACCCATCACACTGACTATGTCATCTAACTATCTCATCTTCTGCTGTCCCCTTCTCCTTTTGCCTTCAATCTTTCCCAGCATCATGGTCTTTTCTAATGATTCCTCTCTTCACATTATGTGGCCAAAGTACTTCAGCTTCAGCTTCAATATCTGTCCCTCCAATGAGCAATTATGGTTGATTTCCTGTAGGACTGACTGGTTTGAACTCCTTGCAGACCAAGGGACCCTCAAGAGTCTTCTCCAGCACCACAATTCAAAGGCATCAATTCTTCGATGCTCAGCCTTCCTTATGG
>JANHZU010002779.1:163693-175726 GCA_032468055.1 Acrochordus granulatus | reverse complement strand
CTCCATATACCTTGTCCCCATTCTCAAGAAGTACAAGATGAGAATCCAAAATAATGAGGAAAGCAAGTGCTGAACCAAATGGATCTGACCAACATTATCCACAGAAAAATGATGCAATAAGGTCATAGCAAGCCCTCACCATTCCACCTGCATAACCACTTGGTGAAGGAGATGTCTCAATCTCTTCATCATGCCAATCTGTTCTATTGGCTGCAATGAAGATGGAAAAGGAAACTGTGAAGAGGACCTGAATTCTTCTCCTTTGCATTAAGAGGTTAGACCTGTGGAGTCCTTGGTGCTCTCTGAGCTTGTTTTTCTGCAGATGATTCATTACCAAACTGGGTAATATCATCAGTGCACTCAACCCTGAGCTACAAATACCCTTTTCTAATGGTTAAAAAGGTAAAGGTTTCCCCTTTCAGTCATGTCCAACTCTAGGGAGCAGTGCTCACCTCTTTCATAGCCAAGGAGCCAGCACTGTCCAAAAACTCTTCTGTGGTCATGTGGCGTAACTATATGCCAAGGCGCATAGAATACTGTTGCCTTCCCACCAATTTAGGCATTACCTATTTATCCACTTTTAATGGTTGAATCTGAGCTATTCTGCTATTCCAAATCCTAGTTTTCTCTTTTGCTGGGCCAAGTATTCTGCACATGGATGGATGGATGGTTATTTGTGTGTGTATATGTGAAGGCATTGCCATTTGTTTCACTAAGCCTACCTGATCTGCTTCTTGTAATCAAAAGCCACCGATTCAAATCCAGAAATTCTTCAGCTAAATCAGCTAAATGTCACTTCCTGCACATTTCCTCTTAGCAATGATATTTGAAGAAAATGTCTTTTGCTTCAAATCAGTATTTGGTCTAAACAATTTTATGTACTGCTGAAAAGTAAGCATTCACTTTGAATGAACCTTGACTTTTACAAGCTACAGCAGAAACATTTCATAGATGTCATTTTTTTTATTTTTTGTCAGGCAGGTAATCCAAAGAGAGTGAGAGATGCACACAATCTAGAAAAAATGGTAATATTAGCATGGCAAAAACCCAACAATATCTATGTTCATAACTGTATAAAAACAGGTTTGTTTCATCTGTCAGCTGCATGGTAACTTGAGGAAAATTTGACATACTATGTATTTGCATTCAGTAAAAACCAAAACAGACCATTTCCAAGATAGGTCAGAGAGTGTGAAATTTAATTTTAAATAATCCACCTGAGACTGGGGATGCTCATAATATGGCATACAGAATAATTTATTTTACAATGATATTGAAACAAAAATGGCACTTCCAAGCAAATGTTGCTTCAAGAAGAAAATAGAGCAAAGAAAAATTATCCAGCCATAACTCTAATCAAGATATCAGTTAGGAAGGCTGTTCTCCATCACTCATGTTTGAGTGATTCTTTGCCTTTTCCTACCTAAATGGTCTTCATATAAATTTGAATATATGCCCACTTCATTCGGGCAGCATGGTGGCATGAGCAGTTAATACGCTGGGCTTGTTGGCTGGAAGATCAGCAGCTCAGCCGTTCAAGACCCAGGCACCGCATAATGGGGTAGGCTCTTATTACTTGCTCCAGCTCCTGCTAACCTAGCAGTTCAAAAGTCTGTAAAAAATGCAAGTACTGTAGATAAATAGGTACCACCTTGGTGGGAAAGATAACAGTGTTTTGTGCACCTCGGCGTATAGTCATGACAGCCACATGACCATGGTAGCATCTTGGGGCCAATGCTGGCTCTTTGGCTATGAAATGGAGATGAGCACCACCCCCTAGGGTTGGCCACGACTGGCAGGGGAAATCTTTACCTTTTACCACCTTATTGCTATGATTTGGGCTGAGAATGATCACTGGCCTGCTGAGCAGAGATGCAAACTCAGCAAGCTCACACTTAAAATCTTAGCTCCTGCAGGTATCTTTGTCCTAAACAATGAGTAGAGGATGGTTTTCACAGAACAGCTTCCTGATAAAAACATCACAACTTGATATGCTATGTCTTCCTGAAGAACAGGTTGATGGGATCAGACTTTCAGTCCCCTATCTACAGCTCTTGAGTAAATCCAGATCATGTCACTGAAATTCAGTAGCAAAGCGGCCAAATTTCATACATGAGGTTTCAGCGTGCATACAAGGTTGGGTTCTTTGAGATGGTTCCCCCAGTGCAACATCTGTCCCAATAAACCAGGTGGTCTTCTGGCACTGGTCTTCTGCCCACAGCAGATGTTCGACTGATGCCTTCTGCAGAGCCAAACAATTTGACTTTGAAACACCCAGCATATGAAAGACTTAAAAAAAAAACAAAGTTCTTGGCCATGACTTATCTTCTGTATACATTTGTTCTTTGCTTCTTGTAGTACAAGCCCCCGGATAAGGTAGAGATTAAAAATTACATTACCAGCAGTTTTAAAAATATCTGAGGAAGACATTTCACTCCATTCCTTTTGGGTTTCAGAACCATGCAACAAAGAAGAAGAACAAAGATGATGCCAAGCCCTGAAAAATTGGCAAACTTATGAAACAAGAACCGTCTGGATTTCTGCTAATCTTTATTAGCATCTTTATTGCTAATACAGGTGTCCTCACCTTATGACCATAATTGAGTCCAGAATTACAATTATAAATCATGCAGGTCGATAAGCAGGTTATCACATGACCATGCCCAATTTTAAGACTTTTTTGCGGCAGTCATTAAGGGAACAAAGCAGTCGTAAAGCGAACACATTGTTTGCAGTGTTTATTTTTTGCTGGAAGGGAAAAAAGGCATAAATCACATCCAAAATGCAACTGAGTGACCACTGGGGGTGGGGTTTTCAGAACTTCTAATTTAGTTACGTATCTCTTAGGGGGTCTATCATTAACTTCAACTGGTTTTAAGTGGAGGACTATCTGTAAGGTTAGAGCAACAGAATCTGGAAAGCCTATCAAAGTAATTCTCCAGATTGACTTATACCAAAGGTAATGAGGAAGGGCAGAGCCAGGGTTAAGAGGAGGATCAGTCAGGAGTCACTGCGCATGCACAAATGCCAATCCCTCATGAAGACCATTAGCCTTATCTGGGGAATGCATGTACTTAGAGGGGAGTTGGAGAAATTCTTGTGGCCTTGTAGCTTCAATAAATCTGTTGACTAGAACTACACCGACTGATCCTGATCCTTTGAGCCTCACAGGTAATTAAGGCAGAATTCTTTTGAGTTTCTTTCCCCCCTTGCCCTAGACTCAAGAATCTCTTCTGCAACATCCCTATTCCCTCCCTTAACTCTATTGTTGCTTTCTCTGTGTTCCCAAAGGTCTGCTTGGGCATTTCATCACAGATGGTGAGTCAAAGACACACACACAACATTGCTCAAATAAAGGGTCCAGCTTCATAAAGAAACTACATTGTTTCTCTGATCAAACATATTCAGCATTAAAACTGAGTTTTATCACCATGACTTTATCCTAAATTAACATCTACCTTGTTTCATGCTTTCCAAGCTCAGTCTACAGAACGTTAAACGAGTCCATTTTCATTCTTCAGAAATAAAGATGCAGTTCTCTGGATTTTCCTATGTACTTCAAACTGTTCTTAGATTACATACCATATTCTACTCTAACCTGAACTCCAGCCAGCTTTTACAGTTCCCAGGATACAATCTGACTTGGAGAAAGAAAATGAGGAATGAATGCAACAATATCAATAAGAACCTGTCTGCCCAGAGACAACATAGAAATGTAATTTTCAACAAGAACAGAAAATACGGTAACAACTTGCAAGAGGTTTAATTAATACTGCATTTTATTTCTGTTTAGGACCATCAACATGCAAGACATTTTACAAAAGCAAAGAAGGAAAAGATGCATGATTCAAGGAGTTTAGATCTGACAGATAGAAAAAAAAACAATTTAGGTGCACTGTGGACTCTGCTCTGACAATACCGTGCCAGGAAAAGACGTTGAGAAGAGATCAAAAGAGAGGTGGTTTATTACATTATTATATGAAAACAACATTTATTTTAATAATATGCTATTTCTCACCCAACCCGCCCCCTTAAATGAAAAACGAATACTTTGAAACTATGGCAACTGTGCTCAACTGTATGAGCCTGCCTCCTTGAATATTAAAAGCCTTATTATGAGAAGTCTACCTTGAGATGTTATAACTATATTCTGTGTGTCACTAAACTGGTGCTTTTCAGATATGCTTGTCTGAACTCCCAGTAATAGCAACTGTAATTCTATAAACTGCAAACTAACTGTATCTGGAGGTCACCAGATCAGAGAAGACTAAATGAATCGGGCACAATATGGTTTACAGATTATTTTTTCTCTTAATTCATCTTAAAGGCATCAGAGATTGCAATTTTCATGGGACCATTCTCTAAAACAGTGTTTCTCAATCTCTGCAATTTTAAGATGTATGGACTTCAGTTCCTAGAATTCCCCAGCCAAACATGCCTGGCTGGGAAATTCTGGGAACTGAAGTCCACATATCTTAAAAGTCGAAGAAATTAAACAGGGTATCATTCGCTGCTGTGGAACATCCAAACTTCTGCTGACTGGTTCTTCTGCAGATTGCAGCTGAAAGTGATTGTATGATATTATGTATTGGGAACCTGGACGCTGCTCCAAGTTGGTGGATTGGAGCAGGCTATTAGCCCCGCGCATAAATAAATAAGGACCCACGAATGTATCCCATTGGTGAAAATTGTCCCAGAGACCACAGGTTCATAGTCTAGTTGGTAATGATCAGGTCAAAGCTAGTAGGTAAAAATTAAACTTTACATGAAAAACACTCTACTGAAAGTATGAATCAAAACAGCAGTAACAATATGAAAAAGGACCCCCAAAAACATAGACAGTTGGCAGAAGCTTCTACAATTCAGAACAGATTTATACTGTGGAATAATGATAGCCAAATTTGTAGCAATTTCAGCCATGAAGATTTTTGATAATATCAGCCTTCTGTTTAGGCCAGAGGCAAAAGCAAGATCTTTACGCCACAAGCTATGCATAGCGGTTGATTTCTTCCTACATCCAAACATTTTAATATCTCTGGCAGCCAATCTAACACACTCCAGATGCTCCAAGTGGGAGCTCTATAGTTCTAGACAACCTTTTAGACACCCCTAGCAAATGGTATGTTTCAATGTGTTTACATAGTTAAACATGACATCTTTCCGCAAATGTGAATGCTTATTTATGGGCAGTTGTGTATTTCTGTTTATTAGGGTTTCACTGAAATGTACCATTTGACCAGTACATAAACTTTTACAAACAAATGTGTATGTGTATATACACACACACACACATTTGGAATATTTTGGGGTGCATGTATATGCATGGATGTGTTTATACACACACTCATATTCCAAATTATTTTAGATATGCTAACACCTTGACATTTCCAGAGTCATTAAATGTTTTAATTTTTCAATCATGTTTAAATATTGTATTCATTTTACATGTGTTTGCCAAGTGGTATAAGAAAGCTCAGATTCAGATACTTTATTGGCCAAGCATGGTTAGACATGCAAGGAATTTGACTCCTTGCAGTTCTTAGTGTGCTTTCAAGACCATATGAAAAAGAATAATAATGTAGCAATAGTGAAGTTAAACTGTGCATCCAAAGTATGCACCAGTCCGTAAACTGCTAAACACATGAGACAATTCTGAGTTAATTCTGAATTCTTTGCACTTTGTGACCTATCACATAGCACGAATCAAGTATTTTACTGGAATGTGTTTTACGGAATTTTAGAAGGTAACCTGCAGTTTCTCCAAGATCTTTTTAAGGACTTAATACTTCCTTTAAGAGCTCAGAACCTACTGTGTAAAGTACATCAAGAGGAGCTACTTATCAGTGCATAATCCCAGAGCACCTGTTAATTTTTTAACTCTCACTCTGTGCCCAAAGCTCCATAGACTTCAGTGATGCTTTATGGGGGAATATAAGAGGGAATTCTCCTTTGTGAAGGACACCACATATCATTTTGGAGTGAATGTCTACAGGACGGGCTGAATCTTCAGTATACTGAGCACCTCTGGTAAAATTAAATAACTACCAGTAATGTACCTGCTTAGGTTTATTTGTGATTTCAGTTTATTTCTCTCTTCCTGAAGGCAGATGAGTACAGTATTACTCAATCTGAATGCACAATCACAAGAGCCCCCTTTGCACAATTTATAAGCCTTGGGTCCCTTCCAACCAAAGTGATCTGTTTGCAAGCAATATTAAGTTTATCTTCTTTCTATGCTCTCTAGATTCTTCCCCACATTCACTCTTCAAGAGACAAAGATTAATATGGCTTTCATATCAGAAGGACTCCATTTATTATCACATGGTGAGATACTTGGAGGTTACTGACCATAAATCTCAGCATTACGAACTTGCATTATTATACCAAAGTTTCATCTCAGATATAATCATTATGTAAATGAAAATATAATATGTAATTGAAATGTGGCAGTTATAATGTAATACTGATTACTATTACATTTCTAGCATTTTAGTATCCTTGCTGTAATTCTTGAATAAATCACTTCGTTTTATCCATTTCAGAACACATTTTCAAAAGTTGCCCCTCTAGATATGTAGATCAGATAAAACCTCAAGATTAGCTAGGCTGAGCCACATTTCGCACATCACAGTTAGCCCTGGAACACTTGGAGATCATCAAGACCAAGAATTACAAGAAACAGAGATCCAGTCCACAATTCAGGATCAAGTACACTGATCTAATCCAAGGGCAGAGTGCCAAAAACTTCAGGAAATGAATCTTAATTGGTCATACTGCTTAGACTCTAGCAAGCTCAGAACAAAAAGCAACCTAGTCTTTTGAAAACGTAGGGATCAGAAGATGACTTTTGAAGAAAGCCTCTAAGAAAACAAGGGTGGTAAAATCAAATTGAGACCTGAAATGAAACAACATGATCTGTTTTTTAGCTCTAGAAAAATTACTTATTTACTTCAGAAGTCTTATCCCAGTGAATTATTTTAGGATATTTTACGTGACTAAAAGAATTGGAAAAGTAAGCTTGAAAGACATATACTGACCTCCAAGGAGGTGACCTACAAAGTGATGCAAATAAACTAATAAATGATGTGTTACAGAACTTTGTAACTTCATTGTACATTGCTTGAGATCAACCAGTCCCGCATAAACTATGCCATGTCATCATGTATTAGAAGCAAGTTCCTCCTTATGACCTATGAAAAGTATGTTGAGAACTTGCCGCTTTTTAAGGAGGCCTATGAACAGATCTTAAAAATAAATCTCTCTGCTTTCTCTATTGCCAAGGTTGCCCCAACTTCATTGAGAAAGGGACACATGTGCCTGCCCATAAGCGTAATGATATGAGGGAATGACCTTGAGAGATAGGAGGAAGACCTACAAACTGGACAACCAGCATGTGAAAGATATCTCAGCCCACAGAAGAGAAAGTATGGTAAGTATTTCAGAAGAGACCCTCTCTCTAGATTTCTGAAAAGTAAAATGAGAGGGAGAAATATTTTCAGTCTTACAAGATTCTGTTAATGTAACCTTATAATAAAGACAGAGCTAGGATTCATTGCTGTGTGCTTGTCTGAACTCCCTCAAAGGGCCCATATCAGTGAACCAAGCATCTGTTCCATTTTTGGTTATCCTCATTTCTCCATACTTCAGATGGGCTCTTCACCCACCTGTATACCTAAGTTCTTTAAAAAATGTACAACAGAGCCTAGAGAGATGAATTTATGATATGACTGGAGGTTATCAATTAGCCCTTCACATCACGGCTAAATAACAGCTTGTTTACTCATGACCTATTGTCATGCCGGCCACATGACCACAGAAGCATCTTCAGACAACACTGGCTCTTTATTTATTTATTCAATTTCTATGCCGCTGAAATCCAAAGACTCTTTGGCTATGAAACGGAGATGAGCACCACCGAAGCAGCTGTGTAAATTGTCAGGAAAAGAGTTTGGAGAGAAACATACCTATGTGTTTATCTGCTTAAACCCTTAACCTGCTGGGTGCATCTCAGAGTCCCTCTAGAATCCTTTCCAATGAAGCTGGCATTCACTGTGCCCTTTTTCTTTCTTGGCATGATCCTTGAAGGACAGTGCAATATCTCTTAGCCTTTATTAGTAAAGTTCCTGGTTTTTTTTGGGGGGGGGGAGAAAATGGGGCAGTTAAATAGAGTCTCTGTAGAGAAAGGTCAACCTTGGGGCAAGTGCTTGATGGATGGCCTGTAAAACTGGGAAAGAGGAAGAGGTCATGCAGAGGCTGTGAAAGGTGGTTTGTGCTAGTACCAGTGTCAAAACGGAAGGCATGCATGTTTGACTGAAGCTTGCTTCTCCCCTGGCCTCCTGTTCCCGGCCATCAATCATACCTCATAGTGGCAACTGAACAATTTGTTAGCCTCTGAAGTGACCTGTGCCCCATTCAAGTGCTGAACCTGTGTGCTTGCTTGAGCTCCTGGTTGATGGATGATCCTTTGCCAGCTCCATATTCCCAGTGGGTTTGGGAGTCCAAATCATAGAACCAAGTTCAAAAGTGGTGGGATTTAGGCAAATATAGGGGCAGGGTAACTGTGGAGGACAGTGAAAGGCTGGAGGACAAATCCCTGTAGGGGTTTCTTCTGGGTGATTGACTTAAAAACACTGCTATTTATAAGCTTCATCAAGATTACATCTGTCAGATTCACTGAGTTAAACATCTCCCGTCCAAGAAAAGATCTATGCACAACAAAAAGGACAACAAAGAGGATAGGAATGTCCTCTGGATATCTATATTGCAGTGAGTTCAGTTTTAAAAACACTTGAGCTAAGATTCCAAGCTAAACTCCCTTATTAATCTAAATAAACTGGAATCTATCAGACCATTAACATTTCCTAATGAAATAATATGCAAGTCTTGCCCTCTTCCTTCTCCTTCTCTTCCTCTTCTAGAAATATCAATGGATAAATTCAATATCACTTTTTAAATATATTTAATTTGGTACAAGTAGTCCTTAGCTTATGACCAAAATTGGGACCAGAATTTCTGTTGCTAAGTAAGGTGGTTGTTAGGTGACTCACACCCAATTTTACAGCCTTTTTGTCATGATTGTGAAGCAAATCACTGCAGCTGTTAAGTGAATCCAGCTTCCCTCTTGCCTTTTCTTGTTGGAAGTTGGGATGATGCAAATGGTGATCACATGACCTCAGGATGCTGCAACCATTGTAAATACATTCTGGTACAAATGCCCAAATTCTGAATATCTGAGCGTCAGGATGCTGCAACAGTTATAAATGTGAGAACTGGTCGTAAGTCTCTTTTTTCAATGCTGTTATAACTTTGAATGGTTGCTAAATGAGTGGTTGTAAGTTGAGGACTCCTTGCATGCTGTAAACATGTTTGTGTGATTAGACGTGCACACAATACCTTAATTAAAGAGACAGGGAGAGAGATGGAGAGAGGAAAAGAGAGAACACTTCGAGATTAACTTTTTTAAACATAGTTTAGTGAATATTTTTCTTCATTTCATTGGCTTGCTTAAATCACTTATATTCATGCCTTCCATTATTCTTTGCCCTTTAATATTTTTTTTGTAATAAATATTCAAGGAATTTTTATGTTCTGTTTGTTCTTTCCCTGAGTTTACTTTGTCTTGTTTATCTGCTTTAATACTATTTGATGTATCTGGCTACACTTGCTTTATTTTTGTTTTTTTCAGCTTGTGCTTGTGTAGGCTGTATATCCTATATCCCGTCATTCCCCATCTGTAATATTTTACATGTCTGTTAAATTATTACTTCCCTCTGGTCCAGCCTGCGTGGTTGATACTGTGATGGCTGAGGATTATGGTTGTCAGGCTGGGGAAAAATGCCACATCCTTTTCTTCCACTACCTTCCATTCCTTTATTTTGCAAATCTTTTGCAATTTTGTTTGAAAAAATGGCCTACAACAATTTATCTTTTAGAAGGAAGCAAAGGAAGGAAGATGTCATAAGAATTCTCCACCGGCATCCAACCTGCAATTCCTTTCTCTGCTTGCTTTTGGGATACTGTCTGAAAATTCCTGTCTGAAAGAAACGAAGTCTGAACTTAATATAATGTGGGTTTAGATATTTATAAGGGTTGCTCTTAATGCATTTTTCTATTGGGTTTCCAAAAGCGTGATTCCGCAATATGGTTTGCTTGTTGGTGGCTTATATTTTGAAAAAACTCAACTCTGGAAGCAATGGAGAGAATTGTATTATTCAAACAGTCATGGTTCAGTTTTCCATATTTTAAAGCATTACTGGTTGCACAAATGTCAATGACTTTATGTACATTATATTATCCATTCAAAGACAATTGATAGACAACTGATGTGAAGAGTGGCTATGAGGTAACATAAATGATGAAATGTATAAAAGGACTAGAGTCGACATGTCTTAAAGTTGCCAAGGTTGAGAAACATTAGCTTAGAATATGATGACACTCTAGCCACAGAGTCCTCAATCTGAAAACATGGCTTGCTGAAAGCAGATGAGGTCCCACATCATAGCTAAATCAAAACATATCAACCATATGAAAATTTAATAAGTTATGTGAATCACTTGTGATTTGCAGAACATAATTTAACTTGTTATATGAAAACATAGATATCACTACAAATAACTGCTAGAGACATTTGAACAAGGTAAAAGAAGAATGCAAGGATTCTATTGTCCTGATTTCATACTTCAATAATTTTGCAAACAGAGCTCATGCCCAAATATTGTTTTTTTTACTAATTATTTGAGGGTTTTTTTAAATGTGACAATGGCCAATTGTCATTTTTTCTGAAAAATCTATGCTTTTAATGATCACAGATTCTAATTAATTTTCCTTTTATAATTTTTTTCACATGAAAGTATCTTTCCCACAAGAACCTTAGAGCATAACTATGTCAAAAGAAAAAGAAAGAAAAAAGCTTGAAATATCATCAACCCTGAAATGATAAATCTTACCACTGTCAGCGGATTTATTTTGGAACAAACTGCTGTCCATTTGAAAGTCAGATCAGCATAGACCCCCTTGAAAGGCCTAGATCACATTAGAAAGGCCTATGTCACAATAAAAACTCCCAGCAAAATTGGAGCTTGTATGGCAAGAAGGAACTATGAATTTTAGCAAGAAAAAGTAAACAAATTATTAACAGTGAGACATATTCTTATGGATCCATGTAATCTTCTGTGGACTTCTTCCTAATATCCATTTTGGTTGAAGACATAACCTAGAAGATCATGAATAAGCATAGATGGGAATAGATGGGAAAGAGCAGAATACAAGAAGGGTTGGAAGAAAAGTTGATTCTATCCTATCACTACTTATGACAACAGGAGCAATTCCATTTTGCTTACTGTACACAACACTTAATACACTTCTTGGCAGGTGCTGCCCAAAGTTAGCTAAGAAAAGATAGGAACTAGTTTACACTAGTTGCTGTATTGGAAACAATGCTGGAATAACTACACTAAATTGTGTAGTTTGGTTTCTGACTTAGTGTCCTAAGAACATAGACATTATCATTTAAAGAATGTGACTCATGGTTTGATTCAATGTGCGATCCATGTTAATTATTCTACGTACCACAGCCAAGCTTAGCCTTGCTTAGCACAAAAACTTATTAAAAAATGATGACTTTGAAATGGAATTGTATTCAAATGTTGAGCATGTGATTGCTTTTTTATACTTTTTAAATACTGTTTATACTTTTTCAATAAAAATGTATAAACTTTTATTGAAATTTGAAACAGAAGAAGAAGTGAAAGAATTTATGATAAGATGGGCTAAAATGTTTATAATATACAAATAGAACAGTGGGAAAATATGTGAAAATATTATATTATAAAATATTTTTATAATATACAAATGAAACAGTGGGAAAATATTTGAAAGAATTGAAACAGTGGGAAAATATTTGAAAGAATTGAAAATATTTGAAAGAATTGAAACAGTGGGAAAATATTTGAAAGAATTGAAATAATCTTAAATAATTTTTTTAAATGATGTAGCACTGATATAGGTCATCAGAGAAATTATCTAGAATGTATA
>JANHZU010002779.1:142671-153399 GCA_032468055.1 Acrochordus granulatus | reverse complement strand
AGGAAAGGAAAGGAAAGGAAAGGAAAGGAAAGGAAAGGAAAGGAAAGGAAAGGAAAGGAAAGGAAAGGAAAGGAGGGAAAAAAGCTGCAATTCCTCCTAGTTCCTTGATCCTGGGAATTTTATTTTATTAAATGCTTAGCACCAGAAGGTAGAAACTACCATTGGATTCCCAACCTCATGGTTGTTAAAATTGACAGCCTGCCATAATAGTCCCTGTCATTTATTCAATGAAGATTCTCAGCCTGTAAAGGGGATGTAGTCACTAAACAAAGCAGAGAGAAGAAATTTCAGTCCAAGACCCACATCCTTCAGGATTCATCCATTCAACGAATTTCCTGCAAGCTTGATTTATGTGGCTGCACATTGGCTAATATCATCTATGATCTTCAGATTATAGTTGGTTAAAGGTTTCCCCTTTCAGTGGTGTCTGACTCTAGAGGGAGGTGCTTATCTCCATTTCATAGCTGAAGAGTCATCATTGTCCAAAGACACTTCCGTGGTCTTGCAAAGTGCAAGGTGCAAAGAACACTGTTACCTTTCCCACCAAAGGTGGTACCTATTAATCTACTTGCATTTTTACATGCTTTCGAACTGGCGGTTGCTGGGGCAGGAATGGGAACTTACCCTGTTATGCAGTGGCTCTTGGGTTTTAAATTCAAGCCACTGACCTTCCATCCAACATCCAACGTCTTAAGTACTTGGCCACCATGTCCCCTATTGTTGGTTTCAAGCTTTTAAAAATCAGCATTCATTTGTGGTATTGGAAAAGTCAGAAAATGCTAAAAGATTGCAAAAGTAAATTATGCTGTTATAAGGCATACAATGCATGCAACTCATTGAAAGTATGATTGGTAAGGTTTTCATCAGCTTTTCTTGGTTTTTACATCACAGCCCCTTTCAAAAAGGAGTTGTTTGAAATCAGCCTATGTTTAATCATTGAGCTAAAAAATGACCCAGATGTCATCAGGCTCTTTCCTGTTATAAATCCATGAATAGCAATATGACACCTATGGATCCCAGTTTACCCTTGTGTTCCACCATGCTACCCCACCTAACTTTATAAAATATCAACTCCAAATATAAAGAAAATATACGTCTGGCTGCCTGCCTTCTGGCTGCTGCCTGCCTGCCTGCCTGTCTCTCTTTTGAATTCAGTCTTTCCTGATTCTGGGATTACTCTGGGCATCCCACAATATAAAAAGAGCACAAATAAAACAAAATAAATAGAAAGGAAAGTAAACAAAATGGCAAATCTAAGAACTGTATCCAATATGTGTCATATGACAAAAAATAGATAACAAAGGAGTTCCATCCACCCTAGCACAAGATGTGTGAGAACACTGAAGTATTTAAGGCCTTCTGGAATGTCATTGGGTGAAAATCATCTGAATTGTAGGAGGGTCCTCATTCCAGAAGGTAGGCACTACAACAGGAATGATGTGCTTCCTGGTTGACATTTTTTTGATTAAGGGCAGCTGGAGTGTACGTTCTCTGTCAATTCTTGACAATTAGGTAGAATCCACAGGTGTTAGGTAGTCCTTCAGATTACTAGGCTCTATGCCATATTGGGTTTTATAGCTTATCATGAGCACCTTAAATCACACCTAGATTACAAACCAGAGATGTCACATAGACTTGCCAAGGCAGGGCTACCTTTGCTCAGGCTGCTGTGTTCTGAACCAGTTGAAACTTCTGAATGCCTCTTGCATAACCGCATTGCAATAAAGTTCTGAAATGGCAATGATGTGAATGATTGTTTGGAGACCATCCAATCCAGGTAGGGGCACAACTGGTACACCTGTTGGAGTTGTACAAAGGCCCTCTTGGTGACTGTTGCTACCTGTTAATTGAGCAGGACCCGTGACTCCAAGAGGACTCCCAGATTTTCCATCACTCCAGAATAGGGAAATGCAACCCCAGCCAGGAGTAACAATGGAAAAACAATGAAGCCAGGTGGTCCCAACAACCACAGCCACTTGGCAGTGAGCATGGTAAAAAGCAAAACACTGTATTTATTTCCAGCAATGCTGTTAGGCCTCACAAAGCTCCTATAGAGACTGTAGAGAATTTATCTAGTTAGAATCCCTTCCTGATAATTCTTTGTTCTCCTGATTAAGTCAACCACAGGCTGTAGAAAACCATCATCTGTCCTAAGAGGCAAAGGAAGTGAGACAAGAATTCACTTCGTTGCAGCATTTTTCATTTTGTTTTGATTCAGCTCAGATCTCTTGAAATCCTAGTTTCACGGTAACCCCTTTCTCATTGTATGTTTTTTTGTTATTTCACTGCCCATGTGTTTTTAGCATTAGGGGGGATGTGGTAAAAAGAGTCTGCTCTAATTGTGTTTTTGCTTCGTACTTCCTTTTACAGATAAAAACCACACACCCAAGCATTGCCCATCTGTTTAAAAATTTGCCAAAGATTGCTTAAAGGTAAAGGTTTCCCCTGCCAGTTGTGTCTGACTCTAGGGGGTGGTGCTCCTCTCCGTTTCACAGCTGAAGTGCCAGGATTGTCTGAAGATGCTTCCGTAGTCATGTGTCTGGCATGACTATATGCCAAAATGCACCAAGTGCTGTCACCTTCCCACAAATTTAGGTGGTACCTGTCTATCTGCTTGCATTTTTAATGCTTTTGAACTGCTGGTTGGCAGGAGCTGGAGCAAGTCATGGGAGCTCGCCCTGTTACACGGCCCCTGGGGCTCCAACTCGGGCTGCTGAACTTCCAGCAGACAAGTCCAGCATGCCAGGCCACAAACTTGCCAAGTTCTAGCTGACAATCAGAAATGATTAAAGCCTTAATTAGAGCCTACTGCTGAGAATTTCTCCTTCTTTCTTGGGGTAAAGAAGGTAGTGATGAGAATCAAAAAGTCCTTTTTATTAGGGCATTTTGTTCTAGGGCACTTTGTTTTCAGAATATCTTGTTCTAGAGCACATTCTTCTCTCGAACTCCTAAAGTCTAAAAAAATGTTTTTCATCTTTGGCAGCTGGCATTGCTGACTGAGGAATTCGAGGAGGATGGATGTCTGTATTTATCACATTTCTAAACTGCCCATCTCACTCCAAGAGGGACCCTCAGAGAGTTGAAGTCCACACATCTTAACCTTGCTAGCATTGAGAAATACTGGTCTAATATAATTGAGAAGACAAAGTTAGAATACATCAGTGGAAATTAGTTAGGTTAATCATTTCTGCAGATATTCATCAAAATCTCAGCCCAGACCGTTAAATCATGTCGGGAGGTTCTTGTTGTCCTGTATTTTTAGCATGTCATGGGAACCAAAACTGGATGGTGTTGATTCTCTAAATTAATGTCAATGTGAGATCAAACTGGATCCTTCCCTGGTAGCTTTTAGGAGGTTAATAAAAATAGAGCTTTTTAAGAGTCTGTTCGTAACATCATTTGGCTTTTGTTTTTATTATTTTTCTCTCCTGTTCGGGTTTTATGATTGCTCTTGTTTCAGTTGTAAAGTTGTAACCATCAAGAGTTGTGAGGTTATGGTGAGGTAAAAATAAAATAAGTAAATAAATAAAATTTCTAGAATCCAGTGAAGCATCTTCACATTTTATTCTTCCCACCTCTTTTTCTTTCTCCCACATCTTGTAAGAAAAAAAAAAACTACAATAAGCATTTTCTTTAAATTCATTTTGAAGAAAATACTTAAAAATATATATGAGTATTTGAAAATACAAATAGTTTTTAAAAATAGTTTTGTTTAGAATTAATTTTTAATTTTTTAAATCCAAGACTAGTTTCATTTTCATGAAATTTTTGTAATGTTTTCACTGCTGGTTGCAAAATTTGCCTACTTGGGCCATCTGGGTTTGATTTACTAAACATATTCTTTGACAGACATGTGCACTCACTGTGGCAGAGCTAGAGGAAACTTACAAAGCCAGTATTACTGGCTTGATTTTTTTAAAAAAACAAGTAAACAGACAAACAGACAAGCTGCTTTCTTCATTTCTGATCAGACTTTACAATGTTTTTCCACTGTGATTCTACATATGCTCACAAGGAAACCAGTCCAATGTCAAAGGTGTCCTTTATTTCTCCAGAATTATGCTATCCAAGGGAGTGTGGTGGTCTAGTGGTTAAGACGTCAAGTAAATCAATAGGCACCACCTTTGATGGGAAAGATAACAACGTTCAGTGCGCCTCAATGTGCCAGCCACATGGGCAGAGACAATGCTGGTTCCATCTCTCCCAGCTGTGAATCGGAGATGAGCACCACCCTGCAGGGTTGGATACAAATGGTCAGGGGAAACCTTTACCTTTTTATGCTATTCAACTTTAATATGGGCATGGCTACTCTATTTTTCCCCTTTACTAGTTGCAGACTGTCTACAATTTCAAAATGGTGTACATCCTCCTCCAATTTTATCCCCAAAACAATAAAGGTACAAGGCAGATTTGATGAAGAAATGATATATCCAAGTGTAGAATTGAATGTGGAACTTCCATTTCCTAATCTATGATGATAACAACTAGACCACAATTGCTGTGCTATGTTTGTTTGCTTTATGAATACTGCTTAAGATGCATGGAATGCAATCTGAAGAAAAGGAAAGATTTTGTTCATTAATTTATTACTTTTATATGTGCTATATTTACATTCTATTTTATCTCCAAGTTGCATAAGAAAGTGGCATGAGATTCCATGATAACCTCACAATAATACATTGAAGTAAATTTTGCTGAGAGATAGTGACTGGCTTAAGCTCATCAGTAATCTTTCTGCTGTGAAAGATTAGAAGACAGGTCTTCCCAGCCCTAGGCCAACCAGTACAATGAAACAAACAAAAATACCACAATGGCTTTAAATACAGAAATATCTGGTAGGTCCTAAGACAGGGCTATACTGTAAGATGTATAAGATCTTTTTTGAATCAAGTCCAACTTCTAATGACTTCATGGATACACCCATGGAGCTATCTTAACAATGACATAAAAGTAGCAGCCCTTGGGTTTCTTGGCATCCAGCTACTGACCATGTTCAACTATACTTAGCTTTTGAAGATCAGCCAGAATTGTCCTGGAGATGCCACTTATCAGAGATGGTGAACTTGAGGCTCCTGGATCACATACAATCCTCTAAAGCATGGGCAAAATCCAAGTACTTATCAAATGCAAATTACTAATGGAAAAACTAGAGGAAATGAGTAAATGCATGCATTTATTCTGTATTGTTTGTATTGTAATCAGTATTGTTGTTCACTTGCTAAGTCATGCCCGACTCTTTGCAACTCATGGACCATAGCATGCCAGACTTCCCTGTCTTCTGCTGTTTCCCAAAGCTTGCTCAAATTCATGTTCATTGCATTGATGATGCTATCTAACCATCTTATCCTCTGCTGTCCACTTCTTTTGCCTTCAATCTTTCCCAGCATCACAGACTTTTCTAATGACTCCTCTCTTTGCATTAGATGGCCAAAGTATTTGAGCTTCAGCTTCAGTATCTGTCCTTCCAATGAACAATCAGGACTGATTTCCTTGCAGTCCAAGGGACTCTCAGGAGTCTTCTCTAGCACCACAATTCAAAGGCATCAGTTCTTTAGTGCTCAGTTCAAACTATTATGAATGCATAATACTCAATGCAAAGTATTAGGATGACCATCTTTATTGGTTTTTTAACCCTACTCAGGACTTTGTCTTAATGCTGCCTGTTTGCCAGGCCACTGAAACTTTAAGTGCAGCCAATGGACTGAAAAAAAGAAAGAAAAAAACCCACTCTTGAATAAGAGATTCCTTATCACTGTTTCAATGAAGGACATTACCTTGATAACAATAATTCCATTAGGGTTTCTTCATAGTCCTCTTTCCATCTCTTCAGTGGCATGATTATAATTAGTATGATCCAGGAAAGTCTATGTTCATGTAGATGTACTAATTAGTTGCAGTCTGTACAGACTGTCATCAAATTGCCAACAAAATCACTTGTAGAGTGTTCTTGCTCGTGTGGGAGAAGGTTTGGTGGTGATGCAACTGAAGTGAGACAGTCTTCGAATACAGTTTTTGAACAGTCATTACCTAAAAACATGAAAAATACTGAGGCCGCTGATATGAGCAAGACCGGTTTTCATAGCTTATCTTCTTTCATAGCTTATCTCAGTTATCTTTGACAGTAGAATCAAAAGTGACTTGTTTGTAAGCCTATATTTGCATGTATGCAATTCTGTACATATTCTCAAGGAAGCTGCTTAGCTGCTTAAGCAGATCATGATTCATTATCCCTTTTACCCTTAGAAAGAAGTCTACGCTGAGAACCTTTATGTAAGTACAGAGGAATTACTTTGTTGTCATTCAGTCTGAGGAAGATAGCTTACTTTCAGAATTTCTCTCAAAGAAAAAGAGAATTCAGAGAAATTCTCATGAGACAAATGCCATGTTTGTGATTTAGTGAATCGCTATTTAGTGATGAGACGGCTGAGGGAAGTAGATGAATGAATGCTCTCATTTGGTTCAGTCTTCTCTCTTACTTTCTCATCTTTCCATCCTATCCCAAAAGAGTGAATCCCTATCAGTCGTTTTTAGTAGTGGACTACCATCACCCTTAACTGGGTGTCCTGTCTTTGAAAAAAAATGTTGAAAAATGGTTCTCCTCCCTCTGGACACTTGTTGATAAATGGTTTTCTTCCCCCTGGAAAATGACAGAACAATCATCTACACAACTTCTCTCTCCCCGGATGGAATGGGGAATTTCAAAAGGCCATTTGGGCCCTGTTCTGCTTCATATCTCTCCGGCTACAATGTGGAAAATGGGATAATCGACTTCACAAAGTTATTGCTGTTGGGTATTGATGCTGGGAAAATGAAAGGGAGACTCTCAAGGACCTTTTCAAAGGAACAGTGAATACTTTGAATACTCAAGCACATGCTAGCATCTCTGAAATTCACTAATAATATTAACAGTGCTTGATATAAACTTTGTTTCATGCATTTCAAAGACACTAATTTTACTTTTCCTGCCTCTCTTCATTTTTAATGGATTTAATATTTTTTTCACTATGGGAACTTTGTTTCTCTCTTTTCCCTCCTCTTTTCTCCCTCTCCGCTTTCCTCCTTTTCCTTTCTTTCTCTTCTTTGAATTATAAGTTATATAAGCCTCAATAAAACTTCTACTTCATCTTATAATGTCCATCCTTGCTTGGTGAACATAAGTATGACTAAAAGTTCATCATGTAAAAGTAATTAGCTTTTCATCTCTTTTTGCAACAAGACATTCCTGTAAGCAGAAGAAAGGCCAGCAAATGCAATGTGCTGCAAAAATCCAAACAGTCTGTAGATGGAGAAAAGAAATACTCCCAAGTGCTAATAGTTTTCTGACATTATCTGATCATCCAGACTGTTGCAGGCTAGTTCTAATAGCCTTATGTAAACTTTGTATGTAAAAGTTGTGTTGGAATTATTCATGCTACTATCACTTCTCTAGACTTCCCTAGTACTCCTTTGAGATTTTAAACAGCTGTAGCAAATTGGAAGGTTAAAAGAAAACTACTATTTAACAATAATTATTGATTTTATTTTTTTAAATTATATCCTGCCTGACCCCCAACAGCTTTGGGTGGTTTTCAGGTAAAAAGCATTATAAATAAGGAAAAAAATAATCAACAAAAAATGCCATGATAATACATTGCAGTAGCTTTTATTATTATGATGATTGGTTGCACAGTCAGCCAGATGTTTAGACTGGATTTGGCATTATTATCCACCTATCCAGTCATTTCCAAGGATCTAGGATGGAACAGGCAGAAGCTGTTCTTTGATGTTGTTAAAGGTCTCAGTGCAGGATATAAGCTGTTCCAAGTAAACTGCCTTTTGCAATTGACCGAAGATGATTTTGTCAATGCTGATGGTATTCAAGTGGTGCTCCAGATGTTTTCTGATTGCACCCAAAGCGACTATTACTATTGTACTATTTTTGCTTTCTTTTGCCACAGTCATTCTATTTTGGACTTCATTTGTAATAACAGTTCATTATTTCTTTGTTTCCAATCTTTGTATATTTGCAATAGATAAACAATTTTTGTTAATATTTTATACATAAAGAAAGAAATGACTCTGGGCAGTTAACCTAAGTTATGGGTTGGATCCTCTTGAATCTGAGTTTAGATTGTTGTCTCCTTAGCAAAATTGGTTCAGCCAGCAGGGATAAAAAAGAAGGGGGAGTGAAAGCCAGGGAGGGATGGAGGAAAATGTCTGGCAGGAGTTCAGAAACCTCTCCAACTCACACATCTGGTTCTTATATTTCAAAGTTAATTAGTCATATTGAGGCTGTCTGAAGATAAATTTATCATCCAGAAAAAACACAAACAGTTTGAAAAATGAAAGGAAGTGAGGTGACACGTCTTGACGTTTAAATAAATCATTTTAACATGATTAAAAAACTTGTCCTCTGTGACACCCAGAGCTCAGATACTTTGTAAAGCCTTTTTTTCCCTGACAAAACCAAGCCCCTCTTCAATATACAAAGCCCCTGTCATTCAATTATGCAGAATAATCCTTGGCCCATTGCTTTCTTGAGTGACTACTGGTGAATACAATGTGCATCTACCACACTTCTGGTTTACTGGAGAGACAGGGAAACTGTGAAGGAACCGCAGGAAGGAGCAATTCATGATGATGAAGATGATGATGATTAAAAAGGAGAGTCCAAGAAGCTGGGCATGTTTTCCCAATGCAACTTGAAATTATCTCAAATTACAGTATCTAAAACACAGTATCAAAACACAGTATCTAAACTGTGTTTCTCAATGTTGGCAATTTGAAGATGTGTGGACTTCAGCTCCCAGAATTCCCCAGCCAGCATAGTCTAGACAGATTCTGGTCAAGATCATATCCTGATTCAGTCATAACAAATCTGATCTAACCAAGTACTTGAATTATAATTTCTCAAAATATGCTTTCCAGTGACATTTGAACCAGGAAACTATAACTTAGATCGTTTTCTTCAATCCAAAAGACAAACTAGGAGCAAGTTGGAGAAGATTAATTTTGAGAGAACACTGGAGAAAACAAGATAACATTCAGGCTTAGTCATGCTTAAGAACTCAGAAGGACTTCAAGTTGGTTGAGGTTTAAATCTCATTTCTGTTCTAAATATGCCTGGTTGAGATAAAGCTCACAATCTCTTTCTTCATATGTTACAGGAAACAATGGTTTAACAGATCATGAAGCATAAGTAAACACTAGTTACATCAAGGATTGATTTAGGTTTGTTGAATCTGCAATCAAACTATTTTTTTTTCTTCCTTTGGCTGCTTTAAGACCAACTGGTTTGTTGGCAATATGGATTGGTGAATGCATGCCTTGGGAGGAGTATTTGATTTTGTGCATGACCACCTTATATTTCAGCCCTATAACAAAGGACTACCTGTTTTTCTGTGTCCTATCAAAATCAGAAAATGCAAAGGAATGGGCTTTTTCTAATCTGCATTTGGCTAAAATTAGACCATTATACTAACTAAAGCTAACGACCAAGGGGGAAAAAAAACAAGAACTCAAAAGCTTCCTTGTCTCTGGAAGGGCCAATTTGTAAATGACCGGATGGTGCCATCATGGTCTGAATTAGAATAAAATAGTTTATTTTCTCCCAAAATGAAGGGCATGTGAAGTTCAGGATATATCACTGAGAACATCTAATGAGCAAGACATTTCCACAAGGTTTGGTGCCATGCCCTGACAGAAAGTACATTTTGTCAACATAAATTGCTGTTGTCCCAGGACATTTTACTTCCCAAACATTAATATATGGAGACTTCCAGAATTCCCTATAGGCCAACAAATATTTGAGATCCATTTTCCCAAATAAAATACCGTAGATGGTGTTTTTTTAAACAAATAGGCAGAATTGGCAGGAAAAGTCTCCTATTTGATTGGGATTTCAGAAGCCCAGTAGAGGGCAGATTTACCACCACTTGGCTCCACAGTTGTTGTTCCTGGCTTCTATGCACAGTTCAGTTCTAATCTGATGACTCCTTGTTTATATAGTAGCATTTTGGAAGCATTTTCTCCTGCTACATCACCATGAAGCAATTGTGTTGCTGCTACAATGCTATTCCAGGTTGTAAGGATAGGGACTGGGCAACAGATTTGTGTGTGCACGTGCATGTGCCTTTGAGTCAGTGTTGATTCTTGGCCACTGCTTTGACATGTCCGTGCAGTTGAGCAAGATTTCAGAGGTGGTTTGTCTTCTTGCCTTTTTCTTCCTAGGGCTGAGAGATAGTGACTGGCCCAAGGTCACCCAGATGCCTAAGCTAGGACTAGAACTCCCAGTCTCCTGGATTCCAGCCTAGTGACTGAACTAAACTAGATCTCTGGGCAACAGATAGCCCCCCAAAAGTGATAGTTTTGAAGAACTTTTCCTGAGATGAGGTTTCTTTTCAGAACCTCTAGACAACCCTAGTATGTAGTTCCTTGCTTACTTGTTGGTCTGACGGCTATGATTTTAACATTCTTGTCTTTGAAATTACAGTCCAGCATGCTTCATAAGAACATGCATTTAAAATGCTGTTTTTCAAAAATCTGAAAAAGGTTGATTTGAAAAAAAAGATTATCCCCCCATTAAAAAACATCCCTTGATTTTTAAAGAAACCAGGTCAGTCTGCAAAAATCCTGGCAATTGCTAGTTGGAAGCCAAGTGTTGACATTTTGTTTATTATTGTGTCATGGAGGTGTAAACATAGTAAATTGTGGTTTATATTACAAACCATGGTTAAAACATGTCTTGAG
>JANHZU010002779.1:117325-130126 GCA_032468055.1 Acrochordus granulatus | reverse complement strand
AAAAGGAGGGGAGGAAGCACCGAGCCCTGCGGCACACCACAGAGTAATGGCCGAGGGCTGGACCTCTCCCTCCCTATTAACACCCTTATAGAATAGTCCTTGTTTTCTTATTTCTGTTCCTGCTAAGCACTAAATGCCCTATTTTTGCACTGAAGTAAGCATTATGGATTTCCGATTAGAATGATATAAATACAACTTGCTAGTGTTGCCCTGTTAGTTACAGATAGCTAAATAGAAACCCTGTGTTTATAAGAAACATGCTTCCAGCCACACTTCATAATTATGGGATATCTATCACTTTCATATTCTTTGTGGATCATCAACAAGGACAGGATATAGCACTTACATCAGTTTACTCCAACTGGTACTTTCTAGATATGATGCATTTCTATTCCCATTAGTCCTAGTCTTCATAGTTCTGGAGATAACAAAAAATATAATCTGGCACTGCTGGAGACCCTTTGGTTGTAGAAAGCTGGACTAGACAGAGGTTTGGTTTCTAAAATCTGATAGATTTCTGATACCATCTTGTTTTTTCTTGGAAAAAGGCTTGAGAAAATACTGGTTTCAGGACACACATCATGAATGAAATATTTTGAATGTTGAAGGCTAATTCTCATGATGATAGGATGAGCATCTAGGTTCCATTCCTGGTTTTTTTTACATTTTATTTTTCATTAACCTGAATGGATACATCTATATTTAAAGCAATGACATTAGTTGTCTTTAAATGGCTGTCAGTTAGGCAGATACTGGAATATTTGGGTCTACAGATGTATTCTCATTCATCCAGGTCATGTCTTATAGCAAAATTGCAACAAAAAAAAAATCTTACACACCAAATTTTAAAAAGGCAACTGGACTTTTATGTTTAGATGTTACAGAGAAATGTTTCAACTTTAAATCTTTCAATTAATAAGGGCAGAGGGACAAGATTTCAATTGCCCCTTGTTTAGAACCCTACATATGCAAAACCAACCTTTGGTTAGAGCAAAGGTGATTAAATTAAAACCCTGAGACTTCTCTCTTTACTGCCAATCTCCTGTTTTTTCAGCTTGTTACATGAAAAACAGTGCATTGGGTTTCACAGTTTCTTGCTCCCCCTTTGAGGAATGTGTTCATATATTCTGTATCATTTTTTTTCTCTTTTTCATATGAGACTGAAGAAGACTCCTGGATTAGAGTTGAAATGTTTCTTAGTAACTTCTAAAAATAAAGGTCCAATTGCCTTTTTAAAATTTGGTGTGCAAGATTTTTTTTCAGTTTTGCTACATTTGGGTCTCCATTGTGACCACCTTGTATTTTGTGCATATTTGCTGGAAAATCTTGATATTAAAATAGATGGGTTATGACATAGTTAGCCACATCAAGCTTTGTATGTGTGTGTCTATATTTGCATAATATTGCTAAAAGAGATGTTCCAAGTACAGTTTTCCAATAATATATCAGAAAAGGAGGAATTCTCACTCATTAGGGCTACTGATAAGTGAGATCTTTGTTTCCCACTGCGACTTTCATGCTATTTAGTGAAAATATAATTTATACACAGCACATTACTGGGTAAAGACAATGCAACCCTTTTAATATCCCAAACAGATTTCAACTCCATGCCTAGGGAGACACAAAAGATAAAGAGTATATTTATTGTTATTTATTGTATAATAAATAGAGTATATTTATTGTTATATTGTTATCCTGACCAATCTCTCAGTTACTCAGTGATCATGAATGCAGAACTCTTATTTTCCTGGCCAGAAGGAAAATGTCTCATGGAAATCAAAAGACTGCACATTCTTTGACAATGATGCATACTAGATCCTCTGAAGCTGTGTAACTTGGAACCCATCAACTGGGTTCCCTTTTCCCTGCTAGCAGTTTGCAGTTGCTGGCTCTGTCACTTTTGATTGATTTCAAAAGATTTTCCTATACTTTTTAAATATACTTTTAAATCCAGCCTTTATATTCCTTCCTCCTCCTATTTTTCTTAACAACAACAACCCTGTGAGATGAGTTGGGTTGCTAGATATGAGAACTAGCTCAAAATCACATAGCAAGTTTCTGTGATTATGATTATTCTTGAACCTTGGCCTCTCTAATTCTGATCTAGACTTTAAATCAGACTGGCTCTTGGACTGACAAATCAGAATCTTGGTTGAAACTTTGTTCTTGCTTAGCATTGCTTTTTAATTAAGATTTAAAAATAAATTATAAGCAACTCCTGTTGGGACAGTTTCATTGCAACAACAAATGAAAGGTTTCCGACAAATAAGGGACAAGTATTCAGATATATCAAAGATTAATTTCTAACAATAGGTGAGATGATGCAATGATATTCCCAAAGTAAAGGTAATCACAGTTCTAGGGAGATTACAAAATTGTAGAAGCATAATTGTAAAGATTGCAAATGACCAATCTGTATTATGGGATCAGCTAATCTGAATTTCTTGATGTTATCAAAAGGGGATAAATGCCTTTCAGTTATTTTCACTGTTTCACACAAGGATACAAAGGGCTGCAGATACAACTCATTCTTCCCTATTGTCGTGCTGCACTGATATCCATATAATAATTCAAACTAATGTTAGGGTAGTTCCTGCATTGAGAGCCTTATATGCATTTCATTGTTTCTCAAGTAATGTGATTCATTAACAACATCAGTCTTGAAAAAGCTGACCTAACAAAATAGAGCACTTTGCAAAAGCTCAACTCCCTTGGAATCATCTTTAGTTGTCTGTTAGCTTCCCCTGTCATTACATACAGTAAAAGACACATGCGTGGAAAATAATGACATGCTAGAAGTATATATTTGGTCTTCAGGAGGCTAAAGAATATTTGGTCTTTGGGAGATCTTCAGGAGAATTCTTTATATTCTTTTAAGCATTGGATCTATGCCTGGAAAATCTCAGAAGGGAGTTAGGCTTTGCATATGACCTGGGAAATAAACCTGAAAAGGTAGCAGATTTCCAGAACCTAGGCGGTGCCCTGGAAAAACAAAATAATAAGAACCCTTGAAGTCTAAGATAAAACTGCAAGCACCTCTTTCATAAGCTTTACCTGCCAATAACTCTGCCAGTGCTGTGTCTTCTAAATGCAGGTCAGTTGGCATGTAATATGCTTAATCCTGTTTTTGCAACACCCTACAGCTTGTTGTGCAGATTAAAAAAGGCAGCTTCGCTCTCTCACTCTGTCTTTCCCTCTCCCTCTCTACTTATTCTACTTTGCTTGGTGCTGTTCTTCCTCTGAAACTCCATGTGTTAACAGCTTGGTGACAGGCTGTTGCTTGCTAATTGGGAGTCTCAGAATGGAGCTGCAACAGCCAAATTTTCTCAGGCTGGGCTCCTGTGGCAGCCTGCGTATTCAGGCTCAAATGATCTTTCTTGCACCCTTAATAAGGCACTCATGCTGCCTGCGCCTGTCATGACTCTTCAGCAAGAACAGTTTAAGGACTCACTCAGAGAACATTTAGAGATCCTTTTGTGTTCAGAAAAGGAACACCCAAGTGGATTGTAATTGGGTTGTCAAGGTTTTTTGCTTGTCAGTGTAGGTGTAAACATAAATCAGCACAGACTGTGGAAAGAGATGGGAGTTTATTTGATTCTCTTTCCCAAACAACAAAGAGCAAGGGAATCCTCTTGTGCTGACCTTGGGAAGGTATCTTTGAATGTGCTTGCTCCCACATAGAGAGACCTTGAAGTATTTATTCTTTGCAAATGCCAGAATAAATGGACCTGGTCCACATCATCTGAATAACTAGTTCAGAACATTGGTTTCCTCCCTGCCCCTTTGGATTTCTCACTCCTTAGAATTACATCATGCAAAATTTGCCAACATGGCAAGCTGCTATGGATGTTTTAAAATAAATATTCATAGGTAGGTGTCTAGAAGCAACAATGCATTTAGAATTATGGATCTAAATTCTATCATTTGGGCGGTGGGGGTGTCTTCATTCCTGATAAACCATTGTTGCTGTTGCATTTTGGGAATGCCTTGTTGTTTTAATTTTAATGCACATTTAAAACTTGGAGGATTTTTCTTTTTTGCTGTGGGGAATTGCTCAAGTGGGACATTGCATTGCTTTTCTATAATGTGCCAGTAAAATGATGAAACAGAAAAATACAACTTATGTGTTTTCATCTGAATTCTGGCTCAAGGTAGGGTCAGATAATACATTCTAGTTCTCTGACTCTTTATCTGTTTTGGGGGCACATGGGGAAAATTAAACATTTCATCAACATTCAACCTCTAGAATTGATGGGAAGCTTTCTAAAACACTCATGTATCCTCCCCCTCCTCTTCCTAGCATTTTTCCTACAGGTGCAGGATCCACATATATACATGGCTGTTGACCTATTTGGTTGCAACAAAAACAAAAACTACAAGAGCTGTAGAATGGGAAGAATAGTTACAAGTTAATCTTCTGTCCTATGACGCATCTATTGAAAACTGGCCCAACAATTGCTAGGGGAAAGCAGGAACATGGGTTGGAATTCCTTCTTTTGATTCCTGATTCAATAATAACCAGTCCTAATCAGTCTGGATAGAGTATGGGCAATGTTAATAAATGACACTGTATTTTTCCATGCTATAATATTTCTCTGGCTGGGATCAGATCAGTAAAATCACCTGATATAAGAATGAGCCTTGAAAAAGAGATAGGTTATAAGACAGAGAAACTCTGGGCAACATATAGTAGGAGAATGCACTAGATCAAAAGTACTGATGACAACTGAAGTATGATGGGATCTCAAAATTCATTCAAGGGAACTTATTTCATTATTTCTCAGTTCATGTAGGGATACGAAAGGTGAACATTTGGTGTATTTAAAGATTTCTGCTTATTTCCATCATATTGCATTTTTCCTATTCATTTGATCTAGGGGACTCTCTGGTGTTTCTCTCATTAGAACTAGATTCATATCCATGAAGGCCCCAATGATGTTCTTTTTCCTAGAAGTGTTAAAAAACCCTTCCAGTTTTTGCATGGTCACAGAGTTCAGAAACATCTTACTTGGAATACAGATTCATATCAGCCTTAGTGGAAATCTACTAGGAATGACATTGGAGATGATGTAGACAAAATTTGCCAGAAGGATCTGGTTGCTTTTGAAAGCAAATGATGGATGCATCATTTGGACTTTGTGGTTTGGCTTTGAAGAATACTATGTGGGAGGTCAGATTCATATCACTAGCTCAGACAAGCTGAATCGTTTCTTTCAGAGTTGACCTAACTGTCACATTTCTGTTTCTGATCCCCTGATATCAGTTAAATTCCCTCCCACCCATAAGTATCTACATTTTCTAGGTTTGACTACATAGAAACTCAAAAGAAAAGGGTCATTTTAAAGGGATCTGCTTCTTGCCAGCTTCATCATAAAAGATGTTGCAAAAGAGGGCAATTAGATAGCTATTTCGTTATTGCAAGCAATACATGCCAGAAAAAAAGTACACTATGAACTGATGTGGAGTTTACCCATGATAGAAGTCTTATTGGTAAAAAAAAAAAAGAACAAGTCCTATTACTGGTAAAAGATTTTCTGATGGATGAGAATGATTTCTATTCAAGATGGCTTTCTTAGAAAATTGGAATTAAGAACATAAGCCTGAGTTCACTCTTTTCTTTTCCATCCCCATGAAGCAACATTACCTTCTTAGCCAATGGGCCATCACTTCAGTTTGTTTCCTCCAGCAATTCCAATAGCCAGAAGAAATTCCTGTTCAAGAAGAAGTTTTGCGGAGCTATTCAGCTTCTTGTCAAGGAGAAATACATCCTTCACCTAAAAGAGAAAAATTGCATCAACTTCATAATGCAAAGCACATTACTAAGATGATGCCAAGCCAACTGCACAGTCTTGTTATCTTTTTTTGTACTTTTTCAGTGTCCCACTTTCCTGGATTTTACTTTGAAGTGGTATCTCTTAGCCAACTTATAAGACTGACCTTTATTATACAATAACAGTTGGAAGCATTTGACTAATTTTGCCTGAGTTCAAAAGTCTGGCCTTGCTACTGCAAAAATGAAAACCTTGGGGAAGGGCTGTAGGCTTGATCGGGCAGTTGAGGATTATCCCAGAAAAAGAAAATGGCAAATTACTTTCATACAGTTGGTAAGTAAATGACATGGTGATCTTCATATAGTCACCAAGAGTTGAGCTTGATACAAGCTGCACTTTTAAGTAGCAGTAAAAAAAACAAACCTACAGCTAATTGAACAAATACTTTCATAATAGTAAGAACAATTTTTTTTTACTTTGTCCTGAATCTCTCATCCATCAGTATCACTGAGTAACCCAATATTAAGAGAATGGGAGGAGGAAAAGGAAAAAAAAACAGTATTGGCATTCTGTATAATATGCATCCTTTTATAAAACTTCTTCTACCTGCATGAAGTTGTATATCATACATCATTTCAAAATTCAGGGCAAAATGTAGAAGTTGGTAATGCTGGGGATGTTAGGTTAAGTATTTTAAGGTAGAGAAGACAGCAGAGGCAGGTGCACCAGAAAGTGGGACTCAAGCTGTTTTCAGTAGGGTTCTACCATGCTATTTGCTGCCAGGAATAAAGGAAAAGATGGTAATTTCTCCCATTCCATGTATGGGTAGTTCTAGACTTATAACCATTCCTTTAGCAACTATTCAAAGTTATAATGGCTTAGATTTATGACTGAGTTCTCAATCTTTACACTTCTGACTGTCACAGCATTCCCACAGTCATGTGATCAAAATCTGGGTAGTTGGCAACCGGCAAGTCTTTACAACAGTTGCAGCCTCCTGGGGGTCATGTGATTGCCATTTCCCAGCCAGCAAAGTCCATGGTGAAATTTGAATTTGCTAAATGACCACTTGATTCACTGAACAATTGCAGTGATGCTTAACAACTGTGACAAAAAAAATGTAATAAATCAGGCATGACTCACTTAACTTTACTTAGCAAGGGAAATTCTGGTTCTGATTATGATTGTAAGTCAATGAGTACCTGTACACAAGTCTTCTGAACTGGAGAAATGTGGGAGAAACAAGGACTGAACTTTGTGTGAAGAGGGGGAAAAGCCTAGGGTCATTACACATGATCAAGCACAGGAAGGCCAATCCCTGTAAGGACTGTTAGTTTATCTGCCAAGGTTAGAAGTTTAGGCAGGCAAAAGAAGAAATTCCTGTAACCTTGAAATACCTATTAAAACTGTTGAATAGAGACTACTTTTGTCTGGGTCATTTCCTTTCAACTCTAACAAGAAACCAGGGTGGCTTAGGACCACATTTTCTCTAACAAGTGACCAAATTGTGAGTTTAAACTACATCAGATAAAAAAAAAAGATGCTCCTTGAAAGCAGTTAATTGGAAAAAGCTCCTGGACTGAAGCCACCAGTAAGAATGCAATTTACCTGATTCTATGTGATTTAATTATTTGTATTTGTAGAAAATCTATACTGGGAAAAGATCGGCAGCCATCTATTTATTTATTAAATTTATATGCCGCCGAAATCCGGAGACTCTCGGCAGCTTTTCCTTCATCATTTTCCTATCTTGAAGAAACTATAATCTCTAAATTTTTATTTATTTTTTGGCTTTGTTTTGTCTAGTCATCTCAAAGCATCTGATCAATATCAGAACTGTTTTTTATGTGCACTTCTGTTTATATACTATAGGTGATTTATGAATTTCTGGAGTATGAATGTACATAGAAGCTTTTATTTCATATCCTCCCAGTCCCATGTCATGTTCCTTTTTCTAGAATTGTACATCATGTTTAATCAGCCACTTCTTTCTAGCATCATGGTTTCCTGTTGAAAGAGGTGCTAATCACTTCAGCCTGTGGAGCCAACTTGGGATTTGAGCAAACATTGATATAGTGTTGATTTTTAATTTCTGCCAAAAAGGGAGTTTTCTTTCCTTCTACTGTAATATTTTCTTACTTGGCAAAATCTGTCTGCAGAGCATTCAACAACTCCAGAATTAGTCTGTTTCCTCCCAAATAGAGCTATGGTATTTATACCTTAGAAATTCCAGTACAGGTAAAGAAGAGAAGGAGCTTGGCCTCAGTTGTACTAGAAAGTCTCTGGGTAATTAACATTTCTTTAAATTCCCAACGTTTGCACAAATGGCATTTCCATTTCTACAGTATCTGAAATCAGTGGAGAAATACTATTGAAAGATCTGTGAATAAATACATCCAATGACAGCTTATAGATAATGCATTTCAATAATATAGCACCAAAAGTATATTACTATTTTCAGTGGGTAACCATCATTTATAAATTTTATTAATAGCCATATTTTACATTATCTTTGTTTTATATCTTTTGTATGTAATGATACTCTGGTCATGCCTAATAATTGTATACAGTATACAGCAAATCAAGCTCCTGAATCTAAAATTGTGTTGATTAACACAAATGTTGTGGTGACTTAAACATATGCATTCAATTGCACATCTACCTATGCATTCTTGGGAGTTAGCATCCATAGTTCATCTCTGATAACCTCCTAGTCAGACTGCTGAGGTACACTTCATGTGGATTTGCCCTTGAAGCAAACCAGGAATAAGAAACTGAACTCAGTTTAATACCAAGAGAGGCAGAAGAAAAGAACAATGCCTTGTGCTTTACTCTGCTAAGCACAGCTTTATCTTTTGACATGCTAAATACCCTTCAAAAGTAACTGCAGTGAATATACCTTGATTTATAAAACCCAGCATTCATTGTGCCCTAGATTCTGGACTTGCTAATTTTCTCTCCTTTTATCGCAGTTCATTTCTCCCCCCAATAGTTTCTGAAGGATGAGGTCTTGAAATCTTTCATCAGTTTCCTCTGCACCCACCCCCACCTTTGCTTTCTTTTCTCTCCCCCTTCCCCTCAAGACATGTTTGGTCTGTTATGATGCAGGAAGGGAGTCAACCAGGTAACCAGGCAGCATTCTTTCCTATCTACCCCCGGTGTTACCTCCACTGCCTCCTTCCTTTCCTCCCCCTGGCCATGCTGCTGTGATTCCAGCTTGCTCAAGAGAAGCGATGATAAATTTCCTACAGTGGCATTACAGACAGTCATAAATAATGCCTTGCACTCCGGTGCCGGCAGTTTCCATTAGGGCTGTCTGGATTGGGCTGTTGATACCTTAGTTTATGCTGGGACCAGCAGTAAAATTTATCAGTCTTTTTTCTTCACCTCATAAATCATCCTAACCTGAAGCCATATGGCAGAGAAACCCATGAAATCACATGACCCGCAGTGACAGGAGCAAGCAGAACAGACCTTCTTGGGAAGGAGAGAGCTAGGACATAGCAGCAGAGCTACCTTTCCAGTCTTTCCTTATAGTTTTTGCAATTTCTCCAGTAATAGTGTAAGATAGTGGTGAACATTTTGACGCCAGGGGACTGTATGGTGCCACCCAAAACATGCCCTCCAAGACTTTCCAAAAGGATGACTTAATTGCATTTTCTAATGTGATAAAAAGAGAACATGATTAAATGCATAAATCATATTTAATTATCATTAACTTTATTTGTAATTAGAATGAAATCAAAGTTAGTCCTGGCCTCACCCCTTGTATTTTGACTCAAGTTTCCAGCATACTTCTCAGTATGTGACTAGTGGCCTGAAAATCAGTGCACACGCATTGTACATATTGTGGGTAGCTTTTTGCAAGTATTTTATAAAGCTCTAAATATTTTTGCAAAAAGTTGCTCAACTGGATAGTTTAATGCAGATAACTTCAGACAACCCAGAGTGGATTAAATGACTTACGTGATGATGATGGTTATGATGATGATGATAGGCAACTTGTATATTTTGTTTCCAAACATCTGTCAAGAACTAATAAGGCAAGAATCAGACAATTTTTGGCATGGCTCACACTTCACATTAACTCCACTTTGCTTGCTAAGATTTGTGAAGTGGAAATTGGCTCAGTTCATACAGCACACAAAGATATGAACCATGATTTAGAAACCAAGCATAAGTTCCTTTAAGTATGCTAGACCAAAGCCAAACAAATGGCATTTATGACTTAATACAGTGAATAAACCCAACCTTTGTTTTTGTTTTTTTGTTTGTTTTCAGTGACCTTATTTGACAAGCCACCAGAATAAAAATTTGGAGCTTCTTTTCTGCAGTATGAAAATCCCTACCTCTAGGCAGGCTTGTCTCCTTCAGTCATTCACTGCTTTGGTTCCTACACCATTCTAAATCAGGAATGGGCAACATTTAAGGAGTTGTGAGCTACAATGTGACATTCTGACTTTTGAGTGCATTGCAGAAGGCTGCCCAGTAATATTATGAAGTCATGGAATAAGGTTTCTAATAGGGCAGTGGTGGTGGGTGAAATTGGAGAAGTGTGATGAGAATGAGATCAAGAAGTCTTAGGAAGGCACTTTAGATCCATTCCCAGCCTTAAGTCCTCCAGAACCCCCAGAATGGCCCCCAATTGTATAATTCTGTGTTATTCATATTCTGTGATTTTGCTGCCAAATCTGGAATCTTGTGGGCACATATGGCCCCTGAGCCATGGATTACCAAAGGATACGCTCTTACATGAATGCCTTTCTTTCCCTTAAAAAAAGAGGAAATTTGGCTTACAACAGTTTCACTTCCTCATTCTGTTTCTGTTGGCTGATGCAAACATCTCTACTTAGTGGCAAGGTGAAAAAGACTAAAATCATGTTCTGCTGAAGCCTGCAATAGGGTCTGTTGGGGGGGAAGAAGATTGGCCTTGGAATGGGAAAGCATCATTGGTTAATTATTCCACATTTTGCCTAGTTTGGCATTTAATTTTCCCATAATAGACTTGTAACCTTATAATAGCTAAATGCCTGTGTAAATGAAGAGTGTCTGTCATTAATATTTGGACTATTAGTGACAGACAAAGGGGAAGTGTAATACACTTTGCAAAATATTACTGTTGAATTGTTCAGCCTTGAAAGTGTACTTTCATAATTAGCAGCTGGTTAGTTAAAATAAATATCATGCCTATTTAAGATGGACTTTTCCCTTGTAAGCCAGTGGTGTCAATGACTGCTACAACCACCAAAACTTTCATCTTCCATCTTTTTGTTTAAAATGAAGAAGGACTCTATACTATTCCTAAAAGTATCCATGCAGCAATTAGCCCTTGGCTGTTAAAGCAACTGTGAACCACTTGTGGCCTCCAGTCCCTAATTTTGCAAGATTCCTCTTAGGGACTAACATGTGCCAATATGGTCATCTATGAAATGTGAGTGACAGTATTCATACACATAATTTGAAAGCCACGTAAGGAGCCTTAGAAGCAGGCTGCTGATCTCAACTTAACTGGCTATATTATGAGAATAGATCATATTTGGTCTTCCTGGTAGAGAATTGAATCTGGGAATAAATTTTAGGCACTCCAGCCCAATATCACAATTAGAACAAATTCTAGAATTCCTGCATCATGCAGGAAAGGAAAATAAGATCAGAAATGACTATTTGTTTGGTTAATGAGATTCCATCAGTCAAGGTTCACTCTTAGTGACCACTAGATCTTCCCCAGGATGCTAATTCATAAAGAAAGACCATCTGACCTCAGCTATGAGCAATTCTTGTTTGACTAACTTCTGGAAGGCTGCGACAGATGGGGCCAGTCTTTTTTCCAGGGAGAGTTTGTTACCAAATCCTGAACCATCCCCAAAAAGCAATACTTTCTGACTTTAGAACTGCTCACTCGTCAAGGTGGAGAATTGCAAGCAGTTTGCTCTGGGATGTCTTGGGTGGGTTGACTCTCGTTAGAGGAGATGGTCTTGAAGGGAGCATAAAGGATGAAATGGTACTGTTGCCCTTTTTTCTCAGTATTCTACTACCTTAGTTCTACTGCTTAACTAGACCAAATGTAACTTAGATTCAGAAATACAGGGCAGGATAAATATAGTTCTTAAATAGGCAACAATCCAGAACATTCAGATCAAAACCTCCAGTCCCCTTTGAAGGTGACTGACTGTGTTTGTGCTTAGTTCACCACACTAATTTGTTGTCGTAAGAGTACATCCATACACATCACATTCATAACTCAGAGGGAAGATTGCCAGAGTGTCCATGGGCCTGGAAGGCAAATGATGAAATGTGCAGAATAATATAATCACGCAAATGCTGGGACTATGCTATTAAGTTAGACATCAGGACCCCAGCAATGGTGGCATTGCTGTCGCTATGGTCAGTGCTGAAAGACTGGATAGAAATCCACAACTTCTTATTGTGTTTCCTGAAATATTTGCATTAGTTATATTTATTATTTTCTATATACCTTGCCACCCTTACAGGAAGAAAACAGCCTTACATGAAGAAAACAGAATAAATAAGGTGATATTTACTGAGAGATTGTTTGATGCTTTGAATTTGGATATGTGTGTTTGTGTGTGTGCACACACTGGTGAGTATGTAAGTATGCCTTTTGTGTTTAAACCAAAGGGATAAATTTTTCATGCAACCTTGCCAATGGCAACATATTTAATATGTTGAAAGAATAGAAAAGTGAGCTTACTTCCAAACTGTAACCAATATTTGCACATTGGATTGACTAATTCCCCACTCTACACCACAGAACAATAGACATAATAGCAAAGTACATTAATGGAAAACAGCCTCGTCTGGTGCCTTGCTTATTTGACACATAAATAAGGAGACAAGAGGAGGGGGAATAAATATATAGATTCATTCATTCTACCTGTATATAACTATCCTCTGAACAGCAGGCTATGAAAGCCACTCAGAAAATGCTGACCCAGGCTAGCTCTACACCTCCTATGTTAGGGCTGGCACATGATTTGCAGAACTGCAGGAGTTCCATCACTGACCTCAT
>JANHZU010002779.1:65204-76132 GCA_032468055.1 Acrochordus granulatus | reverse complement strand
AGAAAACCTCATTCAGAAGTTAATGATTTATTTTATAGTTTCATTATCAGGGTCACATTACTCAATAGCATTTCAAACATGTCATTTGTACAAACTATGGTAATTAAAATTTATAACGTACTTCATCAACAGCATATGAATCTTTTAGCCAGCATTCGACTGTCATATAAACAGTGTAATTTCAGCTGCAATTCACCCTTTATTGGCTCTCATTTGTGATTTAACAGCCATCAGTGGTTGAGCTATAAAGAATAAATTAACCATCCCTGAACCTGATGATGACAGGGACAGTCAAACAGACTTAAAGGGCTTTAGACCTAGTTCCAGTTGTCTAACAAAGACAAAATAATAAATGTGAATCATGAGAAAAGTTGGTTGTCTGGTTCTAAATTTCAAATGAATAATTTAGAGCCACAGACTATCTTGGGGAACTAGCTCCAGTGGAAAAGTCAGCAATAAAATACCTTTTTATTGGTACACTCCTATTTGGGGTGATCATCCTCTTCTACTGCATGTACACATATGAAAGGTGGACTTATTGCACACGGAGCAATGAGGGAAGAAGGGACTCCAACCTAGCCAGTCAGATCAACTGAATCAACCCCGGCAATCAATGGGGTGACAGATGTTACAGCCAGATTGCCCTCATATCCAAGGGGCTATTCAATACACAGTATTTACAGCTTCCCTAAAGTCAGGTCAAATGATTCATGCAGTGCAATATTTTTCTACTCTAAGTAGTGGAAGCTAGTCTCTAGAGTTGTCCTTTACTACTTGATTCTTGGAGAGAATTTTAAAAAATGAGATGAAAAAGGAAATATAGAAGAAAGTTACAGACTGGGGCAAATGGTATGGTATATCAAAACAGACTGGAGAGTTATTGGATTAAGTGGGAAAAGAATCTGACTTTGGGGTATCTCAGGATGCTGAAGTTCTTATGATCCTTCTTCTATCAGCTGATTGCTATGCACCCTTCTGTTTTCACAAAAGGTCCTTGAGATGTTAAAGTGAGCCAGAATAGCTGCATATCATCCTTGACTAACACTGTCATAAGACAGAGAAATCAGCCAAGAAGCAGAACTACTGAGGTCAGAAATGTATTGTTTTAAGCCCTTTGATCACGAAAGAAATTAGGAAATAATTTCTTAGAAATGGAGCTGTTTTTAAAGAATCCACCTAACTTATGTCTCCTGAACAAATAGTTGGTATGCACATCAGAATCAATTTATGACAAAACCATAACTTTGAAACATATAACTCACACAGAGGGAAATATCTGTTTTAAAGCAAAGGATGTAGGAAAAAAACAACATTATATTAAGGAATATAGTGATGAAAATAGTAATACTGATGAAATGAATGTATTGAGAGAAATGTATGGAAAAGGGTTTAGTAAGGTCTATGGAGGCTTTTCCCCACCTTGCCAAATTCACAAACAACAGTGAAAAAGAGGATTAAATAAACTAGCAGTTGGGAAAATGAAAAACTGGGTGAAAATGAAGTCAGCAGATTTCTTTGAATCTATGCCCAATAAAAAATACAGGCATAAGAATTCCATGAAAGGGAAAGGAATCAATACCTCTAAGAATCTCTTGTGTCACTTTCTTGAGACAGAAATCCTCTAGTACCTTTTATTGATGTGATTGATAACTCCAAAGTGTTTGTGTGTTTCGAGATGTGCCTCAAATCTGGATTGATGGGTTACACAGTTTTTAATCCCTATTTGCCTTGTAAAAAAATTAACAAAGGACGCTTGGCCTTCCCATTTTTTTAAGCTGCCGACAACCTTGAGATATGCTTAAGGCTGAGTGGTTGGTCTATAATAACCCAGTAGGCTTTTTCTAATGACTTAACAAGGGTGTAGACTCAAGCTGCATCACAATGCTGCAATGCTTGATGTCAGTTGAGAAAGTGACAGTTTTGCCTTAGCAGAAATTGAACAAGACTTAGCAGACTATGACCCACAATTTGTAGTACTTGGGCCGGCCTTATAAATCAGTGCAGAAAGTGACAGTAGTGACAGCAAAGGGTGGACAGAATCTGCTCTTTTCTGTGTTGAGCACAAAGGAGGGACAGAACACTCACCCACAAGAGCATTGCTCTTGTAGTTGTTGACCACCAAGTATCCACAACTAATTTTATTTTACATGTGAGGTGATAGATGTTAATGCAATGAAAGATATTGCCTTTTTTGTGCATCTTCCATTATCTGAGACCAAGGTGCCTGTACCTGGGTACCTGTCACCTGTAGCCAGCAGCTGCTGTCCAGGTGTGCCGTCCATTTCAACTCTTAACTAACAATTATCAAAGGTCTTCTTTGTGTCCAGACTTTGGAGAGAAAACAGTGGGTTTTAATGGAATCCCTCCCCCATAGTCACAGCTAAGACTCATCAAAGCGAACAAATAATATGGATTGGATTTGTTACCAAGACATCTCTGAGGAGCTCAGGTCATACAGGCCAATAAAATTGGCCTCATAAATTTACTGTGACACATAGGATTACACTACTGTTGTTGAGGTCACCTTCTCAAACTGATTTATCACCAGCCTTTGGGCTTATAAGGCTGTTTATAAGAGCTGCAGTTTTTCTTACATGAGGTAGATATTAATCAGGGCATCTTGGATTCCATTGTAGGTCAGTGGAAGTGAAAAAGAAAAGGAATTATGGCCTAGGCTGGAATATAGGAAGTGTGTGCTACTGGTTGATTTATTTTGAACCTTGTATTGCCTGTGCTTCAAGGAATCCTATTTAAATGCCTGCAAAAAGATTTCTGATCACTGGTTTTACCAAGAAGGGCTTGCAAAAAAAAAAAAAAATTAGAAGAGCTAACTAAACTTCAAGACCATCTTTTTCCATCTGAGTTTCCTCTAGATATGTTGGATGGTAATTGCCATCATTTCTAAGCAGCATGGCTATCAATGTTGCATTTAATCAATAAGTTTAGGAATAAATGGGGATAAAATGTATGTAATCCCATTGTTTTAAGGAAAAATAATACTTTTGTTTTTATTATGCCTACAGTAGAGAGATACAGCAGCAGTCCCTCAGCTTTTAAAATAGTGAGCAGAAAATGGATTCCGTTCTGCTTTACGTGACCTGGTATGAGTTTATGAGGAGGCTGACAATATTTTTTCATTGCAGGCAATAAGCTTTTTTCTCCACAGTATTTCTATCACCTGTCCATTTACATTCTACACCACCATTTCTTCAGGAATGGGTTAGATAATGCATGGGGTGGACTAAATAAATAAGTGAGAAGTGAACATTTGTGCAAACCTATAATATGCAGATAAGTGTAAATCTGGCTCATGGACTCTTGTGTTCTGTTTTACCAATGTTGTCAAAGAATTCTTTTTTAATCACCACCCCACAGACTGTTTAATGAATACGAATAAGTGTTTCTCTGTTTTAATGACTGTGTAAACATGTTTGCAATTTACAGGGAGATCTGTAATTTAGAATTTTGAATGCCAAATGTGTGTTTCTTTTCCTCAAATATTTTTAAATGAATATCTTCATGCAAATGGATATCTAAGCTACAGTAGAATATGCTTGTATGGCTCAGGATATTTTGTATGAAAATGAATTTGTGATACATTTACTTTACATCTCTTGTGGTAGCTAACATTTGAAAAATCTTGCAGAGAAACCGCTTGGAAATTGATGTCTGAGAAGCCTGAAACACCCTAGTATATCTTTAATTTGACTTTGAAATCTTGTCTTTTAGGTTTTGGAAGCCCCATGGCACTTTAAAGACTGACACTTTGATTGGCATGCATTTTCATGCTTTATCAGAAGCATGAAGTAGAAATTTGAGTTGTGAGATAGTAGAAAGACCCATGGGCCCTCAAAGGTGAGAAGGCGAGGATTATCTTACAAGATAAGTTGGATTTATAAAAAGAAACCACACAGATGATATGAGTCATTCATCCAACATTTTTCTTTCTTTCTTCATGGCATTTTTCTGCAAGTGCAGGGTCTGCTTTTTTTGCATCAACCAAGTGTGTTCATCCATTAGTTGTGACAGGAATTGACCCACCAGCTTGTCTCCTGAGACTGACATTGTGGGTGGAGAAAGGGTGACTGGCCCAAAGTCACCCAGCTAGCATTCATGCCTAAGGCAAGACTTGAGCTTACAATCACTTGGTTTCTAGCCTGATGTCTTAACCACTAGACCAGACTTGCTTTCACTCATTGAACAAAATATTACTATAACTACTCAGTTGTGGCTGTCAAGGCCCTAAAGAAGAAATAGGACATTTCCAGTTTCATCTTCTTCTCCAAAGTGACTTACAGAACAAGTGCAATGTGCCTTAATTTCTTCTATATGATCAACTCTCTCTGACCTTCAAAACCAGCTAAGAAAGCCCAACACCATTTACCATCTTCTCCAGAAGTTTAATTAATTTTAATTTCTCATAACTCCAACAAAAGGAATTATAGATTTCAGTTTTCCTATTTTTCTGGTCATCTGCATAATCCTATATATATTTTTCTGGTCATCTGCATAATCCTAATATACTGAGATTTTTTATGTGGGGGGAACATACAGTATATTGAGCGATTACTTGCAAACATTGTACTTCTGAATTCAGCTGGAGAAAATCATGTGGCTGGAAGAACCTGGCTGTTTTCTCTTGTTGTTGTGTCCTGATATTTTTTTCAAAAAATCTCCTTTTTATAAGATAAAGAGATAAAGTCTGCAGCAATATTATGAAATAGATGTTTTCCATTTTTACAACTCATTTTTCTTTCTGCAGGGAAAGGCAAGGAGAAAGGATGAGTGAAAACAGGGGAGTAAAATCTATAAATATAAACTTCAAAGACAACATTTCTAAGCAAGCAAGAAAACTGGGCACACAGTTAAAAGCCATTCCTTTCACTAAGGAAAGGATAGGACAGAGGTTGTCCATATGAAAATGGTTGGCAGAAATTATTAGAGAATACAAAGTAGAAACCTTAGGATATGAATTATGGGATATTAATTCCCACCCAGTCTTAACCCCAAAGCACAGAGTCATCTTCTTTTTCTTATTTCTTTTTAAAGCATACTGTGTGGTATTTTGTTTGCACAGTGGTGCTTTTATTTTTTACTGAAAAAGCACAAAACTCAGCTATGTTACAGCAAAAATATAGGGCAAAAGTAGTACTCTGATCAAAGTGCTATAATTTACTGTTGGAAATTGTAACCAGAGCATGGGAAAAGAGAACTGTCCCAATTTATACAATCCTTTAAATCATCATCTGGTTCTGTTGACTACATACCATGGCTTGGTATGGTGTATAAACCCATCAAATTATGGTTTATTTTAAACCATGGCTTAGTCTTCGGTGGGAATCCAGGCATTTGTTAACCATTTACCCTAACGAACGACTGTCAGTTTGTGAAACTGTTTTATAGGCTAGGTATGAGCAACATTTTTGGACAGAGAACTTGGTCTTTGACTAAAATGTTCAATGCCACAAACAGAATTATTTTAAATTGAAATGTAACTGAATAATAATGGTATGTAAATTTAAACTTAATAAATAGATATGTGAATATTCACCCTGTATTTATTTATTTGTATCCAGCCTTTATTACTTTTACAGAGAGTAACTTTGCAAAACTCAAGGTGGCAAATATATCCAACATAACTATTTTCCCCCCAATAACAACCCTGTGACGTGGGTTGGACTGAAAGACAATGACTGGCCCAAAGTCACCCAGCTGGCTTTCATTCCTAAGACTAGAACTCACAGTCTCCTGGTTTCTAGCTTGGTGCATTAACCAATAGACCAAACTGACTCACTTATATATTTTGTATTTATTTACTTAATTTTTTTCCCCTTGGATCCCATGAGTTTGGTCAACAGTTTGGGATGGATTTTAGGAAGCATAGGGTGACAGTGTAATGAAACTTTGGAAATTCTTTAAGTTCGCAAGAGAAAGAACAGGTCCAAATAACAAATGGCCCTTTAAGATTTGATGACTTTGTGGGCAGGAAAACTGCATGGATGATTTTTCTCAGGGGTGGGGCTCTCTGTTAGTGGTGAAAATAGCACAGCTATTGGAAAAAGAAAAACATGGGTGGAATTCCTTTTTAATATGTTCCCTTGGGGTTGTATGGGAGTGTGAGAAACCAGGGAAGCCATGGACAGCTGTAGAAATGATTGTCTGTTGAAAGACAGATACTCAGACACATACCTTGTTGTCTGATCTCTCCTGAAGTGGAAGACAACCACACTCCACCCAAGAGAAATTCTCCAAATTCTTTTTTGGAGGAACATTGGAAAATTATTTTGGCTAGGTTGTGTGAACATCGGTCAGTGTTTTCTAATAATTAACACATTTTTCCCATAATTAACCTTTCTCGGACCCCCTGTTCTGTTTCTCAACCCAGGTATGTCTGAAACAAACACCTGCCACATCCAGTATAGCTTCTGAAACCACACATCTTTTTTAAGACGATCTCAGGTGCTCCTCTTCCTTCTATCAAGTCTTAAGGGTTGTCAGAGGTATCCTCTGTTTATAATCCAGCAGGCTGGCTGTTAGATGGCTTGCTTTGTTCCTGCCAGCTCAGGTTATTTTCCCTTCTTCTGTAATGCAAAGGGACAGGTGAGATGTGCTTCAAAACACTGTAATCATATTTTAAATGGAAATGAAATGTGTGAATTAAATGTAAATTACAGCAGAATGGAAGGACAATCACTATTAGTTAAGGTCTGACACCTATTTTTGCAAACCTTTCCTAAATGCCACAACTTGTTTCTTCCCACTTGTGATGAGGACTGGTAATTAGATGGCAGCTGCTTGCAATGCCAGGCCAGCAAGGGAGGTTCATAACACCCATACAGCTGAAATGGATATGGGCTGTGAGCTGCTCCTAAGGAACGATGAACTGGGAATTATTTTCGTATTCAGGAACCATTCAAATAAACTGAGTGTTTTCACCACTGAAGGTGAGGGAGAGTAATAGAAAGGGACATTTTCACAAAATCAATTCATTTAAGGCTTCCTGTCTTGCTTTTTTTATATTGGAAAAATATGCAGCATGCCAATGGACCGCCATTTTTCTGTTATGCAATTTTTCTGTGGCCTCCCCGCTTCCTTGATTTGTATACCAAATATTTTGCAGATTCTGTCTCTCTCTCTGTTTGGCCTGTGTGCATGTGCATCTATGTCTTTGTCCATCTTCCTTTCTGTCTTCTGATTTGTAGCAACTTTTGGAAATGATATAATGTCATTGCTGGTAAAAGAGTATTAAAAAAATTATTGGAATTGTGTTTTAAATAGCTTTTTTTTTTAAAAAAATGACAAAGCTTCAAACTTCAGCCACAAAGCAAAATTCAGCATGTTCAGCAGAAGAATGACCTTACTGCTTTGCCATGAGCAACCAAAGTGGTTTCTGCACATGCAGAATCCACTTTCATCAAGTAAGTTGAGGCAAATCAGCTCTATCCCATCATTTTAGGAAGCAGAAGTATCAGATCTGCTCCAGGAAGTAAAACCTCAAGGTTGAAAGCACTGATTTCATCCATCCCTCTTTTGAATTTGAGTATTATGTGATAAATATGTAAGAAGCATGGAGATTGAAGATCAAGTTTTTCTTATGCAATATAAGATGCACTTTGGTGATTAATAAAAGAGGCAAGCATGAAAATATATGAAAATATATTTAGGGTAGCAATGTCAATGCACAATAATATCTAAGGCCTCCTTTGGAGAAAAGCAACAGCATGGTAGTCAGATGTTGGGAGAAAGAAATTGAAAACCTTATTGGCATATGGTTCTTCTATTTAATCTTCTAATCTTGGACCAGCAGTAGAAGTCATGGATTTTGAATTAGGTATTAGGGCTGAAACAAAGTGGGAATGAACAGGTTGGTGCATAACCCAGGCAAGAATGGAGGCACAGTAGCTTAATAATTCAGGTGATCTGTAGATAATTCTTCTGCCCTTTCTCAGTGGGGAAATATCCCCCCAAAAAGACTAGGTACAAAACCTGAAAATTTCTTTGAACCAAATATATTGATGGTTGGATGGCATCACCATCAAAACAATGTTTTATTGATTGTGCTCAGAGCCACTTAGGTGAGATGGGCAGCCATCCAAATTGAATAAGCAAGTGAACAAATAAGTCGCACTATTGTGGCTTTAATACTGTAGAAAGGGGGCAGATCTTTCCATCAGGTTCCATCAGTCCTCTTCAATCAGCCCACCTCGCTCCGGCTAGAATTTCCTCACTGTGGATAAGTACACTATATGTTGCAATCGGGTTAATGATATGCCCAGCAGGGTCTGCCACAAATTATAATGATGTGAAAGTGATGCCATGAACAATATGACATCACTCAAATGTCAACCCATGTATCCTATCAAGCCCAAAGCCAAGAAGAACATGTGATTCTTCCAAGTTGTGTTATTTATTGTTTTCATAAAGGTAAAAGTTCCCCCTGCCAGTTTTGGCCAACTCTAAGGGGTGCTGCTTATCTCTGATTCATAGCTGAGGGAGCCAGAGTTTGTCCAAAGACACTTCTGTGCTCATGTGGCTGGCATATTACTCCAAGGCACATAGAACACTGTTACTTTTCTCACCAAAGGTGGTACCCCTTTATCTATTTGCATTTTTACATGCTTTCAAAATGGCAGGAGCTAGAGCAAGCAATGGGAGCTCACCCCATTACATGGTGGTGCTTGGGTCTCAAGCTGCCAACTTCTGGCTGACGTGCCAGCATCTTAACTGCTAGGCCACTGCACCCCTATCATTGTTTTCATACCTATGGACAAAATCTTGCCAGACTGAGCACTCTACTATCTGTATCTATAATATACTCTGTGAACTGTTAGGGAGGGTTGTTCTTTCATACAAAATATCTGAATTGAGTTGTCCCTTACTCATGCTTTCTCTCCTGGGAATCCATCTACACTCCAATACATTCCATGACATATCCTGACACAAGTACCTAAGTCACAACATTTGAATGATAATGTAGTTACACCGATGTCATCATTTGTCCTCTTATTCACCCCACTAATGCCATTTTTAAAACTTTTTTACATATCTATTTTTTCTTTAACCATGCCCATTCATTCTGAATGAAGTTGATTTGCTTTCATATTTCATTTAAAGGAGGTTTTGATTAAATGTTCATATAGAGAGGATGCTGCTGTTGTACTTATTTCATTATGAGCAAGCCAAGGCTTTATGAGCATGAATGTCCTGCCATTCACTGAAAAATTATCTGTTTAGTAGTCTATAGCCCACTTGCCTTCCTATGTTTCAATCTAATGTCAGGAAACATCTTCATGAGGATATTAACCCTACAGGCCTTTTTCACACTGAGAACTATGGGCAGTTAAGGAGGCTTCAGTGTGATGGAAAGATATGGAACAGAAAACAACAGAAAAGCATTAGTATCTTCCATCACTTCCAAGAACCAAGTCATCTGGAAAATACTATCAAGAGAAAACTGAAGGAAACGTTCAAAAATTCTGAAAATATTATATGGGGGGTGGGGGACCCAAGAAAGTAAACAAGGCAAACATTAACACACTGTTAATCTCAGCAGGTCTGACAGATACTTGATAGAGGAACAGAACCTCCCTAGTTTTTTCACCCCTTCTCAATTGAAAGTGTCAACAGTATCAAGCACTTTTCCTCTCAGATATCTCAGTTGCTAATGCTAATCTTTAAAATGGGAATTTATGTTCTAAAGTTTAAAATAACAGCTTAATGTTGTTTGGGGTTCCTTCAGACCATATGGAACCTTGGGAAGTTCTTTCTGTAATAGGAAAATAGCTTGCTCTATATGGACAGATTGTGATGCAACTGCTATTCCTTCTGAGTATTAGAAGAAAAATTGCGAACCAAGTATTTTTGAACTGTACCTAAGGAAGTCCAGGAAGAAATATTAAATAAAAGTTAATTGTTTTTGTTATTCAGTAATGCAGTTGTGTCCAACTCTTCATGACCCCATGGACTGCAGCACGCCTGATCTCCCTGTCTAGCACCGCCTCCTGAAGTCCACCAAAGCGACGCCCATCACACTATGTTATCTAACCATCTCATCCTCTTTCCTCCACATCTCCTTTTGCTTTCAATCTTTCCCAGCATCATAGTCTCTTCCAAAGAGTCCTCTCTTTTCATTACTGTCAGTGGCCAAAATATTTGACCTTCAGCTTCAGTATCTGTCCTTCCAGTGAACAATCAGGGTTGATTTCCTGTAGGACTTGACTGGTTTGATCTCCTTGCAGTCCAAGGGAGTCTCCAGCACCACAATTTGAAGGCATCAATCCTTCAGTGCTCAACCTTCCCTATGGTCCAACTCAGCCATACATTACTACTGGGAAAACCATAGCTTTGACTATATGGACCGTTGTCGGCAAGGTGACATCTCTGCTTTTTAATATGCTGTCTAGGTTTGCCATAGCTTTCCTCCCAAGAATCAAGTGCCTTTTAATTTCATGGCTGCAGCCATCATCTGCAGTAATCTTGGAACCCAAGAAGCTAAAATCTTCCACTGCTTTCATTTTCTCCCCTTCTACTTGCAAAGAAATGATGGGACTGGATGCCATGATCTTAGTTCCTTTAATGTGGAGTTTCAAGCCACCTTTTGCACTCTCCTCTTTCACCCTCATCAAGGAGCTCTTTAACTTCACTTTCTGCATTACAGTGGTATCGTCTGCATATCTGAGGTTGTTGATATTTCACCTGGCAATATTAATTCCAGCTGGTGATTCATCCAGCCCACCATTTTGCATGATGTGCTCTGCATACAGTATAAGTTAAATTAGCAGGGTGACAATACACAGCCTTGTCATACTTCTTTCCCAATTTTGAGCCAATCCCTTGTTCCATGTCTGGTTTTAACTGTTGCTTCTTGACCAGCATACAAGTTTCTCAGGAGACAGGTAAGGTGGTCTGGAACTCCCATCTCTTTTAGA
>JANHZU010002779.1:46382-58943 GCA_032468055.1 Acrochordus granulatus | reverse complement strand
GAATTCTCATTAACCCAGAAGTTCTGTCTAATGTGTACACGTGCCTATTAATTCTACACTTTATAAGACTTCCTTCCTATTGATGGCACACTTACCAAATAACTAACACTGTAATGTATTATCTTATACTGTTGTTTATTGATGCTGCAAGTATACCGAGAGCTGCTGTACTGGAGTGAAATTCCTTGCATGTCTAACCATGCTTGGCCAAAAAAGTATCTGAGTATCTGAGGAGTTCTTACTGGGAAACAAGATCAGATAAACCAAAATCCGGAAATAAATTAGGAATAGATTAATTTCCACAAGCGACACTAGTGGGGATCAGGTGATCCTAGTTCCCTTTTGGAAATGATTTAAGGACAAAGGAGAACCCATGATATGTGCTTGCCACAAAGAGATGCCATTAAAGGCTATAATTTGTTGTTCTGGCTTCCACTAGCATTTCAGCAGTGAGAGTGGCACTGTTTTCTTTATGACCTCATAAAGCCACAGCCGAGAGGCCGATTTAGAAAACAAACTGCCTCAGGTTGACAGATAATTAGATACAGGGGACATATTATATGCCTTTGCATATAAATGCTCTCTGAAGCCCGTTGGTTCATCAGAAGTTTAGGTTAAAGAAAAAACAGGTATTTCTGACACATCAGAAAGTATTTTCTGATGCACTTTAAGAAGATGGTTGATGGCACCTTCATTTTCACTCATCCAGAGCAGTGTCAAGTGCAACAGAGCTTCACAAATAATCCCATCTTGTTTTATTTCTGCTTTCATGCTTTACTCATCAGTAAGAGCAGAGCAGATAAATAGAGAAGGGGAAAAAAATGGAAAGTGATTTGAGCTTGTTTTTTCTTAGGTAATCAGTATGATGGACAAAATTGGAAAGTGCCAATATTATAGATGATAAAAAGTTATTGTGGATCTGATTAAAGGTTAACAGCTGATGATCACAATGGAAACATAAAGAACATATAAAATTTTCATGTATGCCTTTTGTTGTTGTTCAGTTGCTCAGTCATGTCCAACTCTTCACGACCCATGGACCACAGCATGCCAGGCCTCCCTGTCCTGCACTACCCAAATCCACATCTGTGATGCCGATGTTGCTGTCTCGCCATCTCATCCTCTGCTGTCCCCTTCTCCTTTTGCCTTCAATCTTTCCCAGCATTGTGGTCTTTTCCAATGATTCCTCTCTTTTCATTAGGTGGCCAAGTATTTGAGGTTCAGCTTTATTATCTGTCCTTCCAAAAATCAGTATTCCAAAGATATGCCTTTCACATGTGTGAAATCAGTGGCATTGTTAGTTCATTTACCTAATATATTTGAGGCATGAAGAAGTGGCGCTTCAATCAATAAGTCCTCTTATAATGAAATGTTGGTTTGATTCAGAGCAAGGGGAGGACAGTGCTGATCAATTACAAAAATGGTGTCTAAGGCAAATAAAATTCAAAATAACACTTCCTTGATTGGGTTAGTAAATAGATAGGAGCTTTGACAGCCTTATATGATTCTATTACAGTACCCTAACTGCCTTAAAGTGCTTCCAAGTGATTCTAGTTTCCTGACTGAGCCTAACTCAAAGGATTGATGTCATAGAACTTGCTACCTTAAAGTGCAAAGACAACCAAATAGTGCTCCTTAGGAGTAATTTGATGCATTAATCATGCATCACTATGTGCTTAGAGCACCAAAAAAGGGACCACCACAGATTTTTTCCCTATCCATCATTCCCTTCATTATTTCACTGCCATAACTTTTGTCAAACCTGTTGTTATTGTCCGTATCTGCCACATGTGTCTTTATATTGTTCAAAAGAATCCATCATATTGTTTTTGGTGTGCTGTGTGACTAAAGTTTAAAAATTTAGTCAGAAGGTCGTCATCAGATGTTATATTGATTTCTTTTTCATGATATGAGAGTTTTAATGATATGAGAGACTTTGATATGATATGAGAGACTTTTTCATGATATGAGAGTTTTCGCTGTATTTAAAGCAACGGTTAACCTTAATCTGGCCCAGGTCACCCCAAAGCTCCCATCAAGAAGCTCCATTTAGCCAGTAGGGATCCTAAAGTTAATGATCCTGCATTTGCTTTTCCTTTAGCAGTTATGTGGCTATGTTGCTTCACAATACAACTTACAATTGGCACTTTATGTGAAAAGATTCTTTGTGTAGATGAAGACCCTCTTTGAATATCAGGTATGTACCACATTCTGTCTCATGGTTATTTACACTTAAATCAATAAGATGCAAAAATGAAAATAATATGTGAAAGCAATATACAACATTTTCAGTAAAAAAGTTAGCATTGACCTTAAAATGTTCAAGGAAATGGCTAGCAACAAAATTAAGAAAACCTTCACCAAATCCTTACAAGTGAAGCCTGCACTACATAGCCATGATTATACTCACTTCTTTCATTCATATCTATGGTAGAAATGTGGCAGCAGAATCAACTGGGCTCATGAGAAAATAAATGGAACCAAAATGGACAAATTTGCTTGGTTTTCTTACCAATAGAATAGTAACACTGTGAAAGATGCAAGCTAGGTATGCAATCATGGAAGAAATGAAAATCCTGGGGAAGGCAGAAGAGTCATGTGAGGACCTTGACAGCAATGTGTGCAGGGAGGATGGATAGGCGGGTTAAGTCAAGCAAGGTGACAGTCACATCACTATAGAAAGCCTGCCTTTTTCTGTGTATGACATTGATTCGCATACAAAGGGGACAGGATTTCAAGATGCGAACACTGCTATTGGGCCTGCCTTGGTCATCCATGAAAGATGCTTTCTTTCTGGTCTTCATTCGCTGTTGCCTGGGACACTTGCTCATTCTGCCTAGTGCAAAATTGTCTGGAGTGGAATCCTTATCTCTTTTTTCCCCCTTTTTTAGAATATAGGAGAATTTAAGAAGCCAAAGCAGATGGCTTAAGCCTTATAAACCATTTCCACATTAGGAATCCAGAAAAGCAACAAAATTAGCCCCATCCAGTCTTTCAGCTGCTCACATCAACAGAAGTTGTAGGGCTGTCCTGGACTATATGTTTGATTCATTCCATTGGTCTGGTTATTTGCTTCCCATTCTTTGAAGTGGAAGAAATTCAAGGCTTCTGGTCCTCAGCTTCATGTCCACATTTAGCCATTTTTACATCCTTCATAGATCAGTGTTTAGAGGAAGTGGAGAGAAAGAGGGGAAAAAAAGAAAAGAAAGAAAAGCTGTGTGTTGTGTGGATTATTGTGTGCTTGTCATCTGGAATGGTATAAGCTGTAGGTACAGCATCTCTTGGTGGTGATTTATGGTCCCTGTCAGCCGGTACCAGCGCTTTGTCTGCCGTAGCGTGGAGGATGAATGTGGTGCTGTCATCTAGGCAGGGCAGTCTCTCTCTCTCTCTCTCTCTCTCCTCCACACTCCCCCATTTCATGCCAGTGAACATAAACAATCTTTTGTAAACCTGACAGTCACACTTACTTCTTTGGAAACATAAAGCAGAAATGTATGACTCGGTTTTCATTATCCAATTTCCAAGGCTATATAGCAAATGCGCTTGGGAAACAGCAACTAAAGGAGAAGAACAGAGCATTCAAGATGGGAAAAACACAAAGAAGAAGCAACAGAGGGATGAAGATCTTGTTGGACACTCAGCTTATTGTCCATACTTAACCATTTGCTATGAATATAATTAGCCAAGATGTGATTGTGCAATGTGCTTCCCCCTTGAGTAATTCCTCCTTCTGCCTCTAGGATTATCTTCTTGAAAAAACTGATTGCTGTTGGAAACTAGATTATATACTGATTCATCCTGGACTATTGAGCTAATATATTGACTGGAACTTTGAATCATGGCTTAATAAGAACTTACTGACAAGAACTTACCCATAAAACAGGATAGGAAAAATATTTAAAATAAAAGAAATTAAAATGAAGTAAAATTGTGGAATCCTTCATAGTGTAGGAGACACTTTTGTTTGTCAGCAAGAAAAAGAAGACAAGAAAAATAGGAAAAAAATGGCAGATGCAGCATACACAGTAAAAATAACTACTAAAAAAACACAAACCCAGTTTGACTGTTCAGACTTTTTTTCCTTGAAAAGACACCTAAATGGGGAACATTCAAACTTTCCCACCTTGTTTAGGAGTCATCCATTACAATGTTCTGTAAAAATCAATAGGGTGCCTCCCTTTGAATGAGTTTGGCCATTGACTTCATCACAGGTAATGGGATAGTGTTTTCCTTCAAACACTTATTTGAAGACCTTTCAAAGATGGTCTTTCAGAGTTGGTCTTTCAACAGAGAAAACTAGCCTTTCCATCCTATCTAAAACTAGTAGAATGGACACAATGTCTTACTGAAGAGGGATGTTCAGAAAAACCTTTGTATGTAAAATGAAATGGATGACTGTAATCATGATCATATGCATGGCCGGAGATGACATTATTAGACTATTTTCTGTATTTGCAGATGATATATCACAAGACTACATTCTACATATGATTTACTGCTTGCAAAATCCATCTTCCTGTAGGAATAATGAGGGGTAAGAGAGACTGAATGTAGCCTTCTTTCTAGTTTGTTTTCATAAAATCATCAGATAGTTAACTCTGACTAGCTTGCAAGAAAGGATGGTATGTGTGGGGGTAAAGCCTTAAATGTTATTGGAATAATTGGTACTCTCATGGGTAGAAAAGTGAGGCTTTTCTGAATGATATTTTAGTAACATCACCCATGAAAATTCTGTACACTCCAATGTTTATCCCACTTTATCCCAAGGTAGGTTCAATCTATGCAAAGGAGAGATGCAAACATGCCTTTTTTTATTCCAGCCAAGCAACTGGATATGAGTTCTGTTTCTCCATGTCAACATTATGAAATGTTTGCCATGTCAGTAAAAGCACCAGATTGGCTTAAGCTCTGTTTGTTTATTTCAGTGCCATAGGTAAATGGCCAGAGGCCTCATCTTAAGAATTAAGAGTTCCTCTCATAGTTGATCGTACAAATTCTGAGTGTTGGGGTTGAATTTCTATTTTCTGGTAGGAGATGGCAGTAAGACAACTTTTCAAGCAGAGGCTAGACACAGACATGTTTTCCATGTGCTCCTATGCTTGATGTTTTCCAAGATGCTTTCTATTTTTCATGGTGGAATAATATTGGAGTTTTTCAAACTGGGCAACTTTGTGATGTGCAGACTTCCAACACTCTGCATTACCCAGCCAGCATTAATTTTGCTGAGAATTCTTGGCCATGCTTCTCAGAATTGTCCCAGTTGGGAAGCAGTAGTCTAGATGATAATCAAGGATGCTAATCTCTACCACTTGGTCACTTGACCAATAGAATTTAGTTTCAGGTTTAAACTCCTCCTTCCTAGAAGAGTATAACCAGCTCTCTTACCAGTTCAATTTCAGAATTGAGAAAGCCTTTTAGATAAAAAGTGAAACGTCTTCGACTTGAAAAATCCAATCCAGATGCCTGTTTTTTAAACTTTTGTTGCGATTCTTCAAAAACTAAAATATGTTTTATTTATATCCTGGTATTAGATATGTATATTCCATAATCTTAACACTTCTCCCACCTCTAGACTATTAAATGACCTTGAACTGCAGAAAGAGGGAGAGAGGCTGACACTGTGACTTCAGTGTCCACAAATATCCCAACAATTTGTTAATAGATTGTACAAGTGATTGTTTTATATGGAAGTCATTGTATATTAAATTATATGGAAGTTGTTATATTTTATAGATAGATGTGAAGTATTGAGTTTTAAACAGTGAAAATCAAGATGCCATAGTCATGACAAAAATTTCCTTTTATACAAAAAGTAATGTTTTATTTTCAGAAGTGATAATTCAAGATAACAACCTGAAAAGCACTCCATTTTGTGGTGGAATTGCAGTAATTCTCATAAAGGATGGAAACACTATAAAGAATCAAAATGTTAGTCCAGCAAAAATTATGTCAGAGGGAAATGTAACAAGAAAGCTAATTTGACATGGGGTTGAATGCAGAAATTCCATTACTTAGCCCAGGATCACAACAAGCACATTTGTAACATATCAAACAGCACTGGCCAATTATGTGGAACTAAGCAAGAAAAGGTGGATGTTAGCAACAAAGAAAATCATAATACAGAATGTCGATGTGAAAGTTACCATAGGAGCATCTCCTTGTGGCCTAGATGTTCCTAATTTCATCAGGCAGTGGAGGAGTTCCTCATTCTGCAAATGCTTTAGGCACATGCTTGTCTTCCTTTTTTGCAGATTTATTTGTAACTCACCTTTATTATTTTTACAAATAACTCAAGGCAGCAAATATATTTAACAACCTTATTTTTTTCTAGGATTGAGATTAAAAAAAAGCAACAAGACTCACTTTCATCAAGATTCATCATATTGTACCTTTTTTGGAGGACTATTGATTGGCCTAATGTCACTCCTGACAATTGTGAATGTCTTTTTCCTGATCTTGATCTGGCAATAGCTCCACTTCCTCATCTGAGAAGTGCATAACAAAGAGGGACACCGCAGTACCACAATTCATCAATTGCGTCTCTTGTCATTTGCTTATATTATATGTAAGCCAAGTTGCAAACATTGGCAATTAACTTCTCCATTAACTTCTCTAAACCTGAACTTTTTTAGCTGGGTTCAAACAATATATTTAATCTTAAATCTGCGTGAAAAAACAAAAATAAATCACAATTGTTTTACTACATAAGGTACCCATAAGCTATTTTGTTGGAAACATTGATCTATTGTACAGTGCTTTGTTCTGACTTTATTTGCACAGTGATATTATTATGCAAATGATGTCATGTGCATGATTAGCATAACCATAAAGACATAATAATTTATGGAGGCTTTGGGAATAACAGTATCCTTTTTTGCAATTAGTCCATAAAAATCTAGATTTCACTATGCAATGTATCATGATGCTTTAGTTCATATGTTAATGAGAATAGCTGATTTTCTTACCACACACTGAGCTGCAAGTACTTAACTATCTTGAGCATAGATGAGCATATTGATGAGCATATTCCAAGAACAAAAATTCTTGGAAGTCTGTTATGATGTTAGGTACTGTTAAGTCCATTAAAAAGATGTAACAATTGAAGGGGCGAATGATTAAGACATTGGGCTTGTCGGCCAGAAGGTTGGCAGCTTGAATTCAAGCCCCAAGAGCCACCGTGCAACATGGTGAGCTCCTGTTGTCTGCTTAGCTCCTGCCAACCTAGCAGTTTGAAAGCATGTAAACATGCAAGTACATAAATAGGCATCACCTTGGATGGGAAAGGTTAACAGTGGCCGTGCCCCTCAGCGTATAGTCATGCTGGCCACATGACCCTGGAAGCATCTTCAGACACGCTGGCTCTTTGGCTAGGAAACAGAGATGAGCACTGCCCCCTAGAGTCAGCCATGACTGGCATGCTCAAACACTACTCTTTTATTGCTTTGCACACACTATCTTGAAAACAACATCAATCTGATCTTTACTACAATATGTAGTATCTGAAGACAGCTAGCAGGGGGGACTCACTGGATTCATTACTGATGCCTGAATTTGTGTCTGAATTCAGACATCCTGCTGTATGAGCCTCAAGGAGTTCCTACTTACATTTCCCATAGTCCCCCTGTGGGAAACTAAGGCATTGTGGGAAATTAAAAAGGCAGTTGTTTTGCATTGCTTACAGTCTTGTCATATCATGATGTGCCCTATATAAGGACACCTTAAATCTGCTTCTAAGAAATTTTTGCCTCTACAACACAAGTAAAATCGGGTCTTTCTGTGTATATTTGGAAACAGATACATGTTTGAGAAACACCTTCAGATAAGGCTGAAAGCTTACAAGAACATCAAAAATTTATGTCCAAATGCCAAGATTTAGAAGCTTCTAAATATATTTTCCCTGGATGACAAAATTTTACAGAGAAGCTAAGTTTGTTTTACTCCCGTTTATCCAGCAAATTCGTATTTGCGCTAAGACTGCAGTAAGGACTTTAGACTCCACCTTCAAAATGATTATACATCTGCTGCTCTCTTCCACTGTTTACTACAACTTCCCTGTTAATGGGGAAGAAGTAACAGGAGCAGGTTGTACAATTGTATAACCAAATTCAAAGTTGGTTTTCATTTATGCATGTTATAATGGATAATATTGCAGATCGCACAAATCTCTTTCTTGAATTATGGATGGAGAAGGTTTAGGAGATAGCAAATTAATCAGATCTAATGATGTCACAACTTTAAAATACTAACTAGATATTACATGCTTTGCATCAGAAGTGTAATATTCACACAAACACGGACTCCCTGGGCTGGAATGAGAACAAATTGCTCAGCCACCCAAAGCCTTATTCTTTTTATTATGAAGTATCATCTTGTTTTATTGACCCTTTCTGAGGATTCTTCCTACCTAACCCTCTTTGTCCCTAATTAACTGGGCCTGGAGAATATATTTTGAAATGCTGGGATAATTCCTGGAGGAGGGTTCAATTTAGTTAGAGCAGCAAACCAAAATATGTATGTCTCCCCTCAGTTTTGTAACTTTAATCCTGAGATATGATTTTCTTGGTTAATTGTGCCACTTTTATTATGTAGCAATCCACAGGAATAGGGATGGAAAGTAGTATTAAAAGTAAAAAAAGCTAGACTGAGCCTATAGTCCTGAACATACTTATCTGGGATGCAGTTCCACTGAATACAGGCACTCAGACCTGTACCATGAGAGATTTTTAATAGTGCAGTTCTCCTCATAGGTGGCTAGTTATTTATTTTCATTTTTCACATTTTCAAACAGCCCATCTCCTCAGAGAGGAACTCTAGGTGGTGTATAGTGAAATTTAAAAACAGTATGAACGTTAAAATTTAAGAGAGACAAGAATGAAGGCTGTCAAAACTGATTAAAAAGGTTAAGATAGGGGGCACTAGCCAGCCCCATGGCTGCATTCTTTCCTGGGCTCCCCACACGAGGCTGCCATCTCTGCCAGTTAAAGGCCTGGATAGAGAAATGGCAGTAATATGCTGCCTCTGTCTTGGGTGACCTCAATGACACATCCCTCTTCTTCCTTGCTTGTCACATACAGTGCATTTGCTATCATGTAACATACCTGCCTTATGATAGCAGGGTGGGAAGGATTTGGGTTTTCGTTTGGCTTCTTTTGTTTTCAGCTATCAGAGCTAAACAACTCACAGAATTCCAGCTATTTGTTGAAATCCCAGTGAACATGATTGGACTTTGTTTTTTTTATATTCATATATGATTCTTCAGCTTTTTGCCCAAGGGAGAAGAGTTCCAGGGCAAAAGCAGCCTCGTTAGAATGCACGTCAGATGTTCTTGAACTGAATCCAATTCCAATCTTTGGCATTGCAGGTTGAGAATTCTAGGAGCTGCTTGTCCTAATGTATGTGGTGGCGGCCAGCAGGTTGGATAAAAGGATTTTAAGCATTAAAATCATGGCTTTATAGATTACATAAAGGTACCCTCAGACCAAAGTTGATTACAATTTAAAATTTGGTTTTACTAATATTTTGGAATTTCTTTTTATTTTAGATCCCAAAAGTTGCTGCATACAAGCCAAACCACTTATCTGTCATCTTGCTTTGTTTTTTCTTTCCTGCAGGACTTTTTGAGTAATATCTTCCTAGATCTATATTCCCTGTTGTCTTTTACCTGAAGGTGCCAGGAATCTAACTTGGCATCAACTTGCTATTCAAAATGGAAATAGCACTTCATATAATCCAATACAAATAGAAGGCACCAGGCTGGAAAAGGCCAATATGAATTTCTAAATCTTTAATGATATAGGGCAAAATTAGCCAAGGACACACAATAAATTTTTAATTATTTTATTTCTTGGGTTCTTCACAACATAATTAGGAATTACATGAATATAAAATACATGTAAGCAAATAAGATATATTCCTTAAGCAAGTCATAAGTGTAATATAAATTAGACAAAGAATACAATAAAATTGTTTCTAAATAGGATCCCAATTGGTTTTGGTAAGTGAGATACAGATATTACAAAAAAAGATTTAACAAGACTTCATCTTATCATAAAAAGGCAAGCAAAGTATATACATGGAACATATGACCAAAATCTGTATCAAAAGTTCTGTATTGAAATACTAAATGTGATAGAGACAGCCCAGACTGAGTGAAGGGACATATACAGTGGAACCTCAGAAGACGAGACTGACCCGTTCCGGGAGAACACTCTTAGTGTGAAATGCTCTTAAACCGAAAAGAGGTTTCCCATAGGAAACAATAGAAAGTCAGACGATCTGTTCCATGCCCCCAAAAATATTCACACAAAAAAATCATTTTTACCGGAATTTGATGTAGAAATGATTGTCCCTAACATCTGAAACAAGTATCAATGATTAACACACAATATAAAGCAGAAATAGAGCAAACGAACCAGCACTTATGGATGTGCTTCGAGGCAGGCTCTGGCCTCGGCTGCTGCTAGCCCAGCTGCTGTCCGGTGCCCCCTGCTGGCTCGGAGGATCCACTGTCGCCACTGCTCAAGGCAAAATGGCCTTTTCCCTTTTCCCTCAATAACGTCTTTCTGGGGGTCTTTCATGGGCGGTTTGGAAATGTTTCTTGACTTAACCTGCCTTCGTGCTATGAGGGGAGAAGAGATGGGCAGCAGGGGACGGGCAGGATGGTGCCGGGTGACATGGGTTTGTGTGTTTTTGTGTGTGCCTGTACGCTTTGAGAACAATCCCGGCTGGCATGAGGGAGATGAGAGGGAGGAGAGGAGGGGGAGGGGATTGTCTGGAGAAAGAATCTGGAGTCTAAAGTCTCGGGAGTTCCTTCTCTTGAACGCCTTTCACTTAATTTACGCTATTTATGCAGCGAGAGAGGAGAATTGTCAGCTCCGTTGTGAGACTTCTCATGTGAGCTCATGGCGCGGTACTCGTTATGTGAGTCATCATTCATCAACCAAAATAAATTTTATCAAAAATTTTTGCTCGTCTTGCGAAAGTCTCATGTACCAAGGTGCTCACAATCCAAGGTTCCACTGGAATCTCATGATCCAGCTCATGTCTTGTAGCAAAATTGCAAAAAAAACCAAAACTTGCACACCAAATTTTAAAAAGGCAATTAGGTTTTTATTTTTAGATGTTACAGAGAAACGTTTCAACTCCCATGTTGAAGGGAGTGTTCTTCAGTCTCCTATAAAAAGAAAAATAAATGTGGAATAGATGAGCAGATTTCTCAAAAGGGGGGCAGGAAATTTGAAACCTTATACCCTGGTTTTCATATATCAAGCTGAAAAGACAGTATATTGGCAATAAAGAGAGAAGTCTCAAGGTTTCAGTTTAATCACCTCTGCTCTAGCCAAAGATCCATTTTGCATATGTATCACAATGGGGTGGTAAATAGGGGGCAACTGAAATCTTGTTCTTCCCCCCTTGCTAATTAAAGGATTTAAAGTCTTATTGTGTATGCTTTCTTTTATCCCTCTTGAAAGCCAGTTGGTGTCTCTGTCAAGAATCGGAAATCTGCAATCCTGGATGGAGTGTTGTTTCTCTCTAAGATGTAGATTCACAGCCATCTCTGAAAAATTGTGTTGAATCTTTTATTTAATTTTTGCTTCGTTTCTCCCATTTAAAATTCTGAACAAGCTTCATTATATTGAATGGCAGAAATGACATCTGTCTGTTTGCATTTGGGAGTCTTTTCTTTGTAATGTACTAATTTTTGTTTAAATATATTCGTTGATTTGAATTGAATCCTAATATTATGTTTTCTGACAATTCTTCTAAGTTTTTTTGATACTCCAGCAACATATGGCTGGGGCTGGGCAGTGCAGTTTTGCGCTGGTTTGGCTCCTTTCTCTGCGGCCAGTCCCAATCGGTGTTAATAGGGAGGGAGATGTCCAGCCCTCGGCCAATACTTTATGGTGTGCTACAGGGCTTGGTGCTTTCTCCTCTCCTTTTTAACATCTACATGAAACTGCTGGGTGAGATTATCTGTCACTATGGGATGAGGTATTATCAGTATGCTGATGATACTCAGATTTACATCTTCCCAGGTGACCCAAGTCATGTTGTCCTGGCCCTGACTCGGTATCTGGAGGCTGTTCGGGCTTGGATGGGGAACAACAGACTTCGGTTGAACCCTGGCAAGATGGAGTGGCTTTGGGTGGGGTGGGGGTCCCGGTCCTAGGATATTACCATCTTTATCTCTTGATGGGGTGGCACTACCCCAGATAGATCCGGTGCGTAAATTGGGGATCCTCCTGGATTCATGACTCCTACTTGAGGAGCAGATAGCAAGCATGGCCAGGAGAGTCTTTGCACAGCTTCGTGTTGTATGCCAGTTGCACCCCTTCCTGGACCAGGAGTCCCTTCACTCATGCCCTCGTCATCTCTATTCTGGACTGCTGTAATGCACTCTACATGGGACTTCCCTTGAAGAATATCCGAAGATTGCAGCTGGTGCAGAATGCAATTGCGCGGATGATTTTAGGGGCCGATTGGCCCATGTAACACCTTTGTTCCATGAGCTGCATTGGTGCCAGTCTGCTTCCGGGTGCAATTCAAGGTGTTAACATTGAT